>JACCPG010000004.1:5802-48754 GCA_016069955.1 Drepana arcuata
TTTACGACAGGCAGGGGATATAATACCTTAATCTAGATATGTACAGTCATTAATATACAAAGTTACATATATATATATATATATATATATATATATATCGTTGTAAAATCGATCTAGGTACTAAATAGTAAATAACTATCGGTTTGAAATATAATAATATTATTTAATAATAACCAATTTGTACTTTTTAAATTCGTGGATGGCTACTTGGTGAATGTTGCCACAAAAAGACTCAAAAAGGACCACTAATTGACTCTCCTTCAGAGATATGACACTCATAGAAAATTTTCCTCAATAACGCTTTGATTCAAACCCAAGACAAACAAAGAAGTGGCGATCTCTAAATGTGTACATTAATTATTGCAATTCAGTTCGACTTGTAGACTAAAATGTCTGTTACATTTTATTGATACGATCATGATGATGATTCATTTGCAGTTACCGTGTTCAATCACTTGGGCGATTGCATTTGTAGTCGTTGACGTTGTTGCAAATAAAGAATTTTCGTATATATGAATATACAGCACAGTGATTAGTCACACCACTAGCTTTGGGTGAAGGAAAACATCGAGAGGAAACCTGCATACGTCTGAGAAGAAATTCAAAGGCGTATGTATCGTCGTGTTTGAGTAACGGCTATGGACTCGCCATCTGTCACATTGGCACCTAAAATAAATCTCTGGCGGAAAGTGGTGGTATGGGTACTACCTACACACCTCTGTCTACCCCTTCGGGGACCCTATGGGAAGGTGTAAGTTCATATGCATATACATAAGTCATGCATGTTGTACTTTGTAGCATAGTAGTCAGTAGCCACCCAAATTGTAATAAAACGTTATTCCTCGGGATATTTAACAGATACAGAAATATGTAATCGAAAGACGTTGCAAATTTACGTTTTGTAAGGATTATCAGAGATATTAAAATGTGTATATAATACTTACAAAATATAAACTTGCAAGGTATTTCGATTTATCTGGTGAGAAGTGTAAATTTAATATCTAGCGGATTTGCGTGTGGAGAGTTAATAAGTAACAATCAACAGGATTTAACAAGCTAAATATCGTTTCCAGAGCCAACAGAACGTAAGCATAGATGGTATGCCGACGATGGACGACAGCGCCAACAATCTTCAAGGTAACTATGATTAAATACGCTTATTAAATGTTTCATATGCTTTAACGGAAAAAATGTGTTTAATAAAAACCATGCTCAAATTGTACATAATCTCTACCGGGAACGGATAACGGAAAAATTATGTGCAAGATTTTTTAAGGATTATTTTAATGGCGTGAATCTATTTATTTATTCTATTCGGTTGACCGTATGCAGGCTGTGTCTCAGAAAATAGGATATTTGCTCCAGTATGTCGTAGGGCATAATTAAACTAATAGTTAATACAAAATACATTCGAAGCGAATGCGAATATTTTCGCACCAAAAAAATCAGCTGTAACGATAAATGTAAAAAATGGACTTAAAATTTTTAAGATTTTAAATGGAAAAACCCACGAAACCATGTCTCGGAACGAATATTACCGTATTTAATTATGTTGTAATTTTATTTTTATTTTTGGAGCTATTCGTATTATTTATTCGTTGTGAGGGTTTTCCGAGGCAGCCTGCATATTGTTAATGTAATAGTTTAACGTAAAGGTACATTTAGATGGCAAAAGAGTAATATTGCGGATATCAAAGGCAAGTTGCTTGGATTGAAGACAGACATATAACATGGAAGTGTCGTGTTTTTTATACTGATCGTTGAGGATGTTTCTATATTGTGGCCACGTAGCGCGCCCTATCGCGATCCCGGTGTACTAGTGTAATATTTTAGTTTTCGTCGCCTACGAACGATTTCCGTATGATTGTGAAGTGTCGACAACAGATTACTTTCACGTATTAAGGTTCTACATTTTACGTATCCATTGGAAATTCCAATTTTATGGAAATTATACATGGTCTTATTTAAATTATACTAACTCATACACCTGTCCATCACTCTCATCCCTAAACATGTTAATATATTTTTCGTTATTATATAGTTGCCGTTATTGAAATGTTTATTTACTGTTGCATGTGTACTTTTATGTCAGTTTGTCATTGCTTTCATCAAAACCACTGTTTGCTTCAAACCATCATCGAAACTTCATTCGTAAACTTTATTTTTGGTATATATTTTAAGCCATTTTCTAGCTTGGTCATACTCATTTGCTGTTTCACTGCCAGCCTAAGTGCGGGCCAGTCTATGTGCTTATTCTGTTGACTATTGTATTATATGCTTATTGAGAATGTAACGTTTTGAAGTTTCGTATTTAATTATATACGTGAGTGCACATATGCGCACTCATAGCACTTACTCGCTCCATTTACAGGGAAGGGAGATCAATGACAAACTGAATGATGAAAGTAAAACCTAATTAGTATAATATGACGTGTGTAGATGAACTGATTGCACAAAATCGTTAATCTCTCTTCCCAGGAGGCCCGTGGCTGGATGCCTACCAGCGGTATCCCAATGCGTGCGGCGCGGGCGGCCTCCAGGAGCCTATGTTTATCAACAATTTGTTGAACCCACAACTGGAGCAAAATTTGGATTACTCGCATAGTATGCCCGTGACGGGACCCTCGCCCGGCCCCTCCGGAGCGCCCGAGCAGCTCTCGCAGGACCAGCCCCAGGCGGTGCCCAAGAGGCGGCGCACGACCAACCCTCAGGCCGAGGAGAACTTTCAGCTGGCCCTGGAAGCCGTGCGCCAAGGCGGCATTGGATTCTGCAAAGCGGCGCGCATGTTCGGCGTCAACAACCGCACGCTCTGGCTCGAATATAGAAGGCGGGGCTATCCGAATACGAGGCCCAGCATCCGGAGCCGCATCAAGCGGGAGCAGCCGACGCCGCCACCCAAGCAAGACATGACAGGCATCGACCAGCAGATGGCGCTGATATGTCCGCCGCACCCGTTGCCGGTAGGGTTCATAGATTCCAGGCAGATTGATTTCCCTATACAGGGCGTGCCGCAGAATTCGCCACTCAACATTTTAGGGGTGAATTTCAACTCGATGCAATAGAACGCGGCGTGCGGGGCGATGGAGGAGGCCTACTCGTTGTGACACGAGTGGGCCGGGCTCGAGGGCCCGCCCGCGCCACCCTCGCCCCGCACCTTCTACATGCACATGGCCCTTTAGTGCCGACCCACGGGAACACGTGTGTTGTATATATATCATAATTATCGCCTTAGCTCTCGCTACATTGTGTGCACACACAGGGACGGGTCGCTTTCTGACTTATACACATATATATATATATGTATATACACGGCATAATGAGGTGACGTTTCCAAACAGCCATGACGTGAAGTCATTACAGTATTTTATATACATAGGTGTAGACGGTAAGGTTTAGTTAGGCGACCGGGTGTGTCGCATGCAACTGTGGCGCCATCCAGCGATAGTTGCGGCAATTATTTTATTATTATTATTATATAATTTTACACTGTTAATTTTAGTATTACGACTATCAAAATGACAAATCTATGCTTTATTTAGATTGCATTCGTATGCAGCGACACGTAACGTACCTATGCCCAAACGATGGCAGGTTATGTTCAGTGTAATTGAAACTACCTCCGCATTCAAGTATTGCTTGTTTTTAACATACACAACATACATGTATTAATCCACCAAAAAAATTATTTGTGCATTACCATTCGTGATGTGATATGGAAATGTTTGTAGATAGGGATTGTAAATGGCGATACGTATGTATTGTTCAAGCAGCTTGACATATCAACAATACGCTTGCGCAATATATATACATATATGACGTGCCTAACAGAGATCTCGATTGTGAAATAATTAAGGATTACGTGTGTTAGAGAGATTCACTTGCATTTAGTAGTGAGTATTTATTAGTTAGTCTCCGATCGCACGCAGCTTGTCGTCATACCTCGGCTTGGTATGTGCCGAGCTATTTTCTGCTTACTATGTTCCTTTTACCCAGTGCATGTACATCGATCATTTTGATTTTAGTGCTTGTGAGTGTGTGGGATTGTCTCAGTTCGAATAGGCTTTTTAACTGAACCCGTTTCGCAGAGCCTTTCTAAGTGTAATAAGTGAATTATTATTTTTTCTGGTAATATTGTAAAGGTAACAAATATTATTCTGACCCTCTCAAATTCTCTAGTCCTCAATGGTCTCGATCCTTTATAGACGCTAGCGTATAGATAGATATCTAACACGTAGAGTTCTTCTAGAGTTTTAATATAAGTGAGGGATGCACTTATTATAATATTTTAAAATGAAATTCAGGTTTCATAGTTCGAAGGATTGTATCTTGTTGAAACAGTATATTGATGCATAGCAGATAGATCACCGCTTGCACTACAGTAGCATCACCGTTCTAAGATAGCTAAATAAAAAAGTTATTTTTGCTAGTAGCGGCGTCTCGTAGTTTTACTCGCGTAATTAGTTTTCGGCTTATGATGTATTTTTTGGAAAAAAATCATCTTATAACACATTTCGGTAATTATAAATTTTTGTTTAAAAATTACCACTCTTTCACATTAAAGAAGGATTAGTATAGAATCCTTTTTTTTAAGTAACCGAGAAATCCCACACACGACGTAAGCTACTGTGACGTGCAGCGCCTCCACCGGACGCCACCAGTAGTTCTTTCATCAGCTTCACCGCAATGCTTTAAATGGCTTGTTCATAAATCACGTCACTAGACAATTTGACCAAACACTGGAGCAACATTACTTACTGTGCCCAGTCGAACCTTTTGTAACACGACTATACTAAAGGAGGTTAGACCCTTAGCTGAGTTTGCTTAGCATTCGAGAAGTGCCTGGCTTGAGGCCTGTTGGTTTCGCAATTGTTCGGTTAAGTAGCATACGGGGATAAAAAATGCTATTATGAAATGATCAATTTACATTTATTACAAGCAGTTCTTATTCCCTAGGTTCTCTCGCCCGAGCACGCTTGGCCGCTGCGTCAGCCGATATATAGGTTTATTTCTCTTATTAGAACTCTCATAATACCTTGTGACGTCATTTATGAACATTCACATAAGCTGATCCCATACATTTAAAGTGCGACTCTGACTCAGATGAATGGAAGGTGTGGCCCATTCATTGCTTTTCTACCAGTGATTTATTATAGCCTTAAATGTAATCAAAATTTCATTCAATTATAGTGATTGTACCAAAACCAATTGCGTGAAACTGTGATCGGGCATTGAATTAATAAGATACATTGAAGGGGTCACCTTTTGCCTCATCCCTGGAACCCTATGGGGTTGTTTGCGATCTAGTGCATACTTTGTTTACGCTTCTGTATTACCATAATGCATGTTTCACCGCACCACAGGGCACATCACCTGTACCACAAGCTTTGCCGTCGCCTCCAGCTCTGAGCATGAAGCTTTGCCTCAACAGCACCCATTGCCTCGAGTAGGGCGTCTATCGCAGCGATCAACATCGAAAGAGATATAGCTGTAAAAGTCCCAACTAGAAAAAAACATATTCTAAATATAATTTTCTTAATATATCTTTTTATGTGCTTTCCTAGACCAGCTGCTCTCAACCTTTTTTTACTAAACGCACTTACATCCTGTCTACAAATTGAGATATCCCCATATTATATGCAATTTACTATTATATTTACTACATTATAATAAAAAAAATATAATATATCCTCACGCCTTCCCACAAGGGTCCCCGAAGGGGTAGGCAATTTATTATAATATATTAATTTATTATAATATAATGTAATTTATTATATTATAATACTGAGATGCAATAATTCTCCAGTTCACCAGACAGGGGCTTGCGACCCAATGTGTCGCGAGGTTGAGAGCCGCTGGCCTAAGCAATGCTAGCAAGTGTGGCAGTGTGTATAGCTCTGGGCCTCTACCACCACCTCTTATTAGTATTATTATTAAAATCTTACATTGGAATACATACTATGAAGTCCCGAAAACATTTTTCGCAACTACTTTCAAGTAATGTTTATTTTCTAAGCATTCTTAGTGACGTCACCCAGAAGCCGTTCATCCAATTCGTACCACAGCTCTATATATCTAGTACTATGCGTACAGTTTATAACGTGTTTTAAAAGTATCGCTATGTAATATTACTTTGATCTTGAAACAAAACAATATGATTGATTTGTAAGAAGTTGTGGTAGAGCGCCTGGTCGCTACAGGCACATTCCCTATCTGAACATCGTTTTGTATTGTTCAGTTGCATGTATTAGTTAAGAATGCCTCTTCAAACAATATTAACATTTAATACATACAAATGTACTCTGTGAAAAAAATACTATTTTCTGTTTCGTAAAAGACTTAGGTATCTTATTAGTGCAAATGGAAATCTGATGTGTGTGCGTCAGGTGACTGGGTCTGGATAATATCAGGAAGGCATGAATGAATAAATATATATATAACGTATAAAGGGAAAATTCAATATAATATGTGTCAGTTTGCCAGTTACGTAGTTTTTACCTGAGAAGGATTTGTATTGTACTTAAAGATATTATGGTTATGACGGCATATAACGGTCCATTGAAAGTGTTTCAAAGGCGCCTGTACTTTATGTATGTTTACTTACAAACATACACAATCCCTTGGTCCACTCAAGCGCGGTCACGTGTCGGGTCGCGGGTTCGACCCCGCAGTGAACAAATACGCTTAGTCTACAGTTGAATTGAGGTTAGGTTATTGGTAGTGTAAGGATTTTATGAACTCGAGTCGGGCTGTAATTGAAATGCGTATGAGGACAACGCGAAGTGTTGCAAGGCACTTGCATTAAGTTTCGTTCGTTTCATATTGCTCAAACGATAACTTGCGTTTCACATACATTTTACACAAGAATTTTATGATCTCTAAACATATATAAGAATCACATTAGTATTATGTAAAAAAATTAAGTTTGTGTGTTTGTGTGTGTGTGTGTACGAATTATTATGTTGATGCCCTTCATGCTGAAACAGCAGAACGGATTTTAGTGAGTGTAATGGAAATAGCATAGACCCCGTATTAACACGTATATTAATTCCTTTCATTACAGCAGCTAGCATAGTATACTATTGTTCAGTAAGGTTCTCAGTATCAAAAGTTGAATGAAATATAATTTCATACCGTGAGTGAGTCGCTGTCGAGTGTTTGTCTTATGCAAAAGCATAAACATGATCATGCAGCTAGCTGAACTCCGTCGATAGAATAGCTGGTTCCCATTGCGCCATATGCCTGATGACATGCCCAATGGCACATCGAGGCAGAAGTATCTAGTTGACATCAGTATTGTGTGACGGAATGTTATTAATGTTAAATTGAACGACAACTTAATTTAATTTTTTGGCGCTCGGTACTTGCTTCTTGTGAAAACATGTTGATTTTTTTCATTGGACTGGAGTAGCATGGATTTTATATATGTATTTTATCATACATTATATAAAAATTAATTTATAGTATTATTTTTAGACTAAGGAAATTAAAGCCTCTTAAAATGTAATTGTAAGGTATACGGAATCGCAGCCGCTCGAAGGCGAGCAAGACTGTGCATAGAGCCTAATGTATATAGTAAAACGTACACGTGAACACGGCGTTAGTACACATATGATTAATATAAGAATAATGATAAAGACTGTATAAAACAAGAATCATGAACAAAATATTTTTTTTGCGAAATGTGTGCCATTTTTTTTATATAATTTCTAACACTATTTTATTAGCAACGGAGCACGTGCGGTGCACTGTGGCCTCGTATATAATATAGCTTACGTGAATATGCAGCATTATTATTTGTAAGTAATTGTTACCACACAAACACAACTTGTATGTCCTGTGCGTTAGGTTTTTTTTATACCACAATTGTGGCAATATCTTTCCACGTGATGCTTCGGCAACGTGTGTCTCATCGCCTCTTGTTGAACGCGTTGCAGTGTTATTGTATCAAGTGAACGCGCTGTGAATAGCCTTTGCATCTCTTTGATGGACATTCGTTTTTCTACCACTTTTATTTTATGTTTCTTAATTGTATTTATTGTCTTAATCCGACTCATGCTCGAGTTGTCCCCCTTTATTCCATAGCTTAGCACATGTAATGAACTCTTTTGGTAGTTTGCTTTGTATATTGTCAGCTGTCAGTGTGTCACTTTTCATACGACAATTTGTTCATTATTTGGCACAGATAGCCTAATTAAATTTGTTATAAGTGCGAGCAATAAATAAATAATAGATTATATTTGAAAATGGCCCTGTTGGGGGTATTAATGGAGGGGTGTAACTCTTTCCAAATTATATTTGTTTATCCTCGGTTTTAAATGAAATAAATAAACTTTCTTAATGTCTACCAAATTACCAGGAATATAATTTATGTGCTAGTTATGATTACAATACTTTTAAGGTAATAAACTTTTTGGTTATTTTGTAAAATGTTTTTAATTTAAGCATCTTCAGTGTTCCCCCTATCTCCGATTTTGTCCATAAATATACCCTCGTTTTATAAACCTCGCCTAGTATAGGTACTCTTTGTTGCCTTGCGGTGTAACATTCGTTTGGTATATTCCCATGTTGTCATGAGGTAGGTATTATGTCATTAGGTAAGTAACATATGATACTATCTTATCAGACCAGGTATCATATTACGTGTCGCGATGTACCAACTTTGATGGTAGGTCTGCCCGACATTCGTAATTAATATTGTGAGATGAATGTCAACCACCTAACTGGGCATACCTTGCAAGATGGCATATTTTGAGAAAATTATTTTAGACTTGTCTAGGCATCGAGGAGAAACAAAATAGTATTGCATCAATTGTTTTTACTTAAATAAATATAATTTTGTCAAAGCATGTGTTTCAATTTCCCACGTTAAGGCGGATTTTATAGTTAAGAGTGCTTTCCAAAACAGGTGGTGGTGTGTCTAATAATACTCCGCGATTTTTGTGTATGTATGTTTGTACGTTAATACCAGCAAGACCAGCATCAGCTGCTTATGGCATGTGTTTTAGCTTACAACGGGAGGTTCTAACTAATCAATATCATGACTATTTGAAATATCTGACCGACTGACTGACGTCCAAACCGCTAGGGAACTTTCCGTTAAACTATTAGCGTTGTGTTGCAGACTTTTCCAGCTCCGGGCTTCAATTCCGGCGGTCTAAGTACTTCAAGCGTCAGAGTCGCGTGCAAGCCGATGAGCGAGAGCTCCCCAAGCAGGTCTCGGAGCCCGGCCCCGTGGCCTCCGGGCCTATTCTGCAGAAGCACCAGTCCTACCCACAGTACGCCAAGGTAACGGTACGGACGCGAGCTAACAGGGCGCTCAAGCAACTTTCGCGTCGATGATTCAACTGTTTGATACAAATAAGAATTTCCGAAGTTATGCTATACAGATTACAGTTATACAGTGATGGGTCACCACGAGCTTTATGGTGAAGGAAAACTTCGAGAGGAAACCTGCATACGGTTGAGAAAAAAATCTAAGAATCTAGGTGTGGTAAGTTGAGAGATGGCGATGGACTTGTCATCTGTAACGTTGGCACCTAAAATATATATCTAGCGAAAAGTAGTGTGCGATTACTTATGAGTAGTCGCTGTAATACAGGTAGGGCATAATGGGTTTCCCGTTCGAATTTGGAGCTGCCCGCCTGGGGTAGGTCCTCCACCTTATAGAAGTACGTTGCCAAATAACACAATTTCAAAATTCTGTTGTCATTGTGTTCTTTTGATTCTTATGATCTTTAATACAGTGATATAATTGGTGCTTGAGTAACGCCCGATGGACTCTCCATCTGTCACGTTAACACCTCAATATTACTCGAATGTAAGGTGTTGTGGCGAGAATATTATCCTACTTATATAATAAATGTGATTTGTGTATGTTTGTTACTCTTGTACGCAAAAACTACTGAACAGAATTGGATGAAATTTGGTAGAGAGAAAGTTTACATGTGTTCATCCAGCTAGGATCACACATAGTGGTCATAATTTTATGTGGGTGAGCCTGCGGAGCACGCCTGTATGGCGTGATGATATGTATCAGGTCGAGTCACTCTCGGCGTTAAGATTACCTATATATGTATGTATATATATTTATTATATATTTATCGTAAAGTATTCGGCAGACCCGTCGCTATAGGTCTCAAGATCAGGAAATAGGCTCCCTCCTGATCCGCCCCGTGAACTGCACCGACCGGCCGGCCACCACCACCACCACCACCAGCTCGACCGCCGCCCCAATGGAGCCCGAGGGCCAGCCCCGCGCCAGCCACACGCCCGCGGTGCGCTCGGGCCCGCCCCTCAGCTGCAACTTCTGCTGGAACACCGTCGACGAGTGCGGCAGGATCCTGCGCCGCAAGACCCAGTACCACTGCCCGGAGTGCCGCACCAACCTGTGCATCGTGCCCTGCTTCCACCAGTACCACGACGCGCCCGGCGCCGACCCCACGCACAACGCCAGGTGAGGCTCCGTCATCACTCACACGTAAATGAGTGTACACGTCTCTACTCGACGGGATCGCACCATCCCTTTTGTGAGCGAACAGTGCTTCGTTTTGTAGTCGAATTGTCGACTTCTCTCTACATTTGCAAGTGTCTGTTTGGGATGATTTCACCAACACTATAAATAGGTTATATTAGTTTGGCCGGGCAGCGATGTTGCAGCTATCTGCTTTCAGCATGGAATCTTCAAGACCATGTATACATTTGGACAATAGTGTTGGTGAAATAATCCCCGAAATGTTTGATGTAGCAAATACATCTTTGTAATTTTATGTACGTCCTTTCAGAGGGCGTTTGGCCAATATTTTTGATAATATGATAAACATATCTGTATGTACCTAGTAGCAGCATGTATTGACGCGAAGTGTTGCTTTGTGAGTATTTGTACCGGCGAGTTCGGAGCTGTTGTCATGGTAACATTTTGAAAATGTTTTTTACTGTTAAGGAAGAAATTTATATAAATATTTATGTTAAAGTATCTCGATCTAGATATACTTATAAACATTGGCAAATTATATATATATATATATATATAGTATAGTGTTTGTCGACAAAGTCAATGCTTTCTCAATCATTGAGGTTCTCTCTGTACAAAGTCTAGTGTTATAAGTACAAAAAGTGAGTGTTTTTTTGTGTTTACGTCTACGTCGGCTCTATCCGACACTTCGGTGGCACGCTTTGAGACACATTGTTTAAAAAAATCCCGAGTAGCGTTCCGGAAACGGCTGTGACGATTATCGTAATACTATGGAACTTTTACTCTAGATAAAGTGTTTTCCGTTTAAACTGACGTGTTTTAGGATTAGCGATTAGTATTGTCTAAGTCACGTGGGCAACGCGGCGTGTAAAACCGACTCGCTCTTTGTTGAAAAAACGAAAATTGTTACACTCAGTTTAAAAAAAATATATTGTCCGTTACGTCTATGGGATGTCTTTCTGCTTTCTCCGAATCTACAAATTTTTTTGACAAAATTCAGTGAGATACCTACAAATGTCTCGTCGGTGGGATTGCCTTGTGCCCAATCTCTTCGGCCGCTCTTCAAGGCCAAAATTGTACATCGAAATAGTACCTTCTTATATATATATGTATAGTATATTCTCCTCCATACCTCGGCAGGAGTTCTATTTTTTGGGAAATATTAACTAATTTAATTGCTGCACCTATGAGATGGGGTAATATTTAAGGTAGGTAGGTTAATGGATGTTGTCCACCTTTTAAATGTGATGATAAAATATATAATTATTAATACATAATAAATAAAAATGAGTGTACTTGTGATGTGCAATTAAGTAAAATAACTTAACTACCGATACCTGGTACTGTAACTGGGAAGTAATTCAAACTTCGTCCATGAGTATGGTACTTTATATACATCAATTTGTATATACGCATTCGTGGTATTTGAATAACTTTAATGATATCAAATATTGTAGCTAAAATGTTTTTTTCTCACACATTTTGTGTGTTATTTTGTCAATCGTACGAGTTGTAAATTGTAAGGACATTTTAAAAGCGTGAGCTTCGTACGAAAGTTGTTTGTATCACGGTAAAAGGACAATTTATAAAATGTGAATTTTTATGCTAATGTGCGAGTTGGGAATATTAAAAAGGTTTTATAAATGTTGAAGATAAATGAAATAATAATTATTACTTTTAAATAATACATTTAAAGAAATTTATTATATATAAGTATAATTTGTACGTATGTATTTGTCTACTGACATGTGTTTAGAAGTGGTAGCAAAAAGTGTTTTTTTTTTATATTTGTATACGTGTCAACTTTATTCTTAAAAATAATTCTACTAATAAACCTCTACTCTCTCTGCCTACCCCGTGAGGATCTCGGTGATGATATCTTTGTATGTAAAAATAACCCTCGTCAATATCGTCATTTTAATTTGTCACGCACGTGTAGTGTCTTAGTGATATGAAAATACCTGAAACATACTTATTTATTTAGGTATTTAATACCTTAGTAATATATAAATATAAAGACATGTATCGCCAAATTGAAAGTTTATAGAATAGCATAACTAATATTACAGGTTCTTCCTCAAGTTGCAATTCAATTTTAGAGACATGTCCATAGTATTTAACTTAATACTGAAGATATTGTTATTTTTGAACAATTTGTATTTGGATTTGGTATTGTTAAATACCAAGCATCGATTCTATTGTATGATAGTTGGTAGGTGTATGACGTTCACACGTATTGGTTTAAGCACTACTTAGTTGTAGGTTCGCGGAATGTGGCTAACTTCGCTACCGTTCGATAGCGTCCACTTCAATAAATTGTATTTAGAAGATTTATTCAACGAACAAAAGGCACATCGTATTTAAATACAGGCGCCACCTGTTATCCGATATGGCTTTCGCTGTACATACATAATTTAGTTCGAATTTTTAAGTATTGTATCATTGAATAGGTTGTACCTGAATTAAAAGGACAACTTTTTCACAAAATGCTGTATAACCCGACTTAATAAAAAGGTCGGCACCGCCCTGCAATATGTTACTCGGATTATCGGGATCCGTCGATATATATCATTTGGTACAATAATATTACTATTATCAATATTTTAAAGAAAAAAAGCAGGCTGGAGGAGAATTTCCATTGTATTTTCTAGATGTTAAATGTTGTGTTTTTTCGTAATTGCCATTTCTATTGTATATTTTATAGGTACCTATATACCGTAAGTATTACACATGAAGCTAATGCCGTCATCGAAGTAGGTTTTATACTTACACAAAGATATGTATTTACGTGATTTAATTATTTATGCACAGTACGTATACGTACGTATATATACAGAATGACTCAGAAAATTGACAGTTGCTCAAACGTTTCATAGAGCACACATATAAAATCAGCTGTAACGGCAAAGTTAAACATTTTAAATATATCCTCACGCCACCCCACAAGGGTCCCCGAAGGTGTAGGCAGAGGTGTATAGGTAATAACCCATACGCCCACTTTCCGCCAGAGGTATATTAGGTGTCAACGTGGCAGATGGCGAGTCCATCGCCGTTACTCAAGCACGACTGTACATACGCCTTTGAATTTCTTCTCAGACATATGCAGATTCGAACTTGCGATCTTTGCGTCGCTGGCAACTGCTCGAACCACTCGGCCACCACGGCTTTTAAATCTAACTACGATTATTTATTTATTTCATTACTAGTTTCTGAAAACAACCTATAAAACTTGTTGGTCAGGATGTTACCCCTTTAATAATGTTGCACTTTTGTCAATTTTGAAGGTTTTGGTTTTTTTATTCATCTCGAGGATATATTCACAATACCCGACAACTTCTAGAAGACGGCTGTTCTATTTTCCAAGTCATCCTGTATATGAGAGGTCTCTTGTAGGCCCCGATTGTGTTAGGTCTCACAATAACTGTGTTTATTTACTGAATGCTCAATTAACTTCCTGGATATCTAATTATAGTGTACCTATTATGAATGTATTGTCGTAAAGTTAACATAATTTAACTATTGACCGATTGTATGGAGAATGAAGCGTCGAACTCACTCTTTATCTAAAATAAAAACTGACATTTTCTTTTGCAGTTTCATTAAACGCGCATTTCACAAAACGTACCAATAGAAACCCATCTGGCCTCGCCTAGGCCTCGGTCTGTCTAGAGCAGTAACGGACTAGTGGTTTAATCCGTCCCCTGCCAAAGTAATATTGCAGGTTCGAGCCCTCGAGTTTTCAGAACTAAGAAGGTAATATTGTTGCTTATTAGTTTATCACATGATAAACTTATTTATTTATCAGAGGTACTAGTCCATTCCTTTCAGAATAGTCAACGAAGAATATCAACGTAGTAAGCAGTAATAGCCTCGTCAGATAGACATTCAAGGTTACATTAATTCGCACAAAGCTGAAAATATGCAGGAATGTTGGCAACATTATTGCAAACAATTTATCAAATAAGCAGCGAATTCCTTTCCTCTTTCTTTAAAATCGTCAGAACAATCAACTAAGTCTTGTTTCTCAAACAATTTCAAAACTGTTGTTTTACCCCTCCTGAAAAATGCTGATGTGGTGTGACAGTCAGTTAATGCATGAAAAAATAGTATATGATTTTGGCTTTTAGAAAAAGCATATAAACTTTTGGACGAATATATTGAGCCTTCCCAGGTTCTAGAAAATAAATATGTTTTTCGGTTGGAGTTCGATCAGTAAGTAATACCAATGAATAAACATCTTCACCAACGACAAAGTTGGATGTGTCGAGTAAAAATTTATTTTTAGTTTATAGTATTTATTAAAATTTTGTTATAGAAAATTTTTATTTTTACGTGTATTACCGTTCTGTAATATATATATATACCTAACGGTAATTGACATGTTTTGAAGAACAGAACTTTCACGACAAAACTTGCCGTTTAGTTGAAAAATGCAATAACAAATATATTTGCAACAATTTGGCCTTGATTTTTTTCCACACATCAGATCGATTCGAACTTTTGCAAATCGTTTGTAATAGTGCATCAACATTCATGCAATTTTTCAGCTTTGTGCGATTAAATGTAACCTTACCCCTACTTTTGAAGCAATTTTTTAAGTCAAGAGAGGAACTGCTGTTTATCCGAGCTAAAGGTACAAAATGAAAAGCTTTGTTTCCGGCTAACACTTTATTTAACACGAATACATAAAGCGTGTTAACACATGAACATCGTTTTTTTACTGCAACATACACACTTAAACACATACATTAATATAACGGCAAGAATTTGCCAGACAATTTAATTACTTAAATCTAAGTATCGAGGGGTGAAAGGCTATTTGTTTCGGCTAAAACAATCGGAGGTTAAGACGTTATTCTCATCCTAAAATTTAGTACTAGTACTGTGCAACGTCGCTTCAACCAATTTTTTTATTCAGTTCGGACATGTTTTATTTTAAAATTGTTCACCCATTTTAACCTCTTACTTTTCTATTCTTTCTGCTGGGTTAGCACTGTAAGGTTACTTAAACCATTTTGCCTGTTGCTGATTAGTTAGAACGTTGAAAGTTGAATCATTTTACTTTACTCTAAAAATAATTCGATACGGATAATTTTCATTGAAGCGAAATTAATTGACAATTATACCAAAACATCAAGGGATGTTGTAGCAACAAAGATACCCGATCCCATTTAAAGTAAGAGCAGCAGTTTTTTTTTTTATATTTTCCATATTTTGAATTTATAAAATGGCTCTCCTCTTCGTAAAATGTCGGTTCAAACAAATAGTCTTTCCTTTCACCCATCGATATGTTTCTGAACGTCTGAATACTGCCATCTAACGACTACACATAGAAGTAAGTAAAATAGAGGTTGACATACTATTGCATTGAAATGCCACAAGATGGCGCTGAAATAGAAACATTGAACAAGGACCCCAAGTTACTTTCGACAAAATGTTGAATAGCCTTTTTTTTGGCTGGATAAGAGGGTAAATCTTGACATTGAAATAAAAACACGAGAGCGTACTGTTATTACAATATTCTTGAAATTAGGTATACAAAAATTGTATAGTAAAGTATTACAAGTAATGCTACCTTAAGCCTAATTACATTAATATAATTGATGACTAACAAAAATCGAAGAAAAATTTGGTTGCCTCTGAGTAATTTGTAGATCAAAATCAAAGATGTACATAGGTGTATGTGTTTAATAGTAAACCGTTCGCTACATCACCGTCTCTTCTTTACTGAGCTAAGACAGGAATACTAGAATATAATCATAACAACGATCTTGGACAGCGAATGTACTGCTGACTTAATGTAAAATACAAGTTGCCAAAAAGTAACACACGATATACTGAATCCAAGAAACCTATGTATATCGAAATATAAATATATATATATATATATATATGTGTGTATATACATACATACGCCAGTGCATTATGTGCAGCATATCCTTGGCGACAAATCAAATCATAGCTGTACAACTATCTAAACGTAATCGCGTAGGTTCAAAACCCGCCTACCATGGACATTTTATTCATATCCGTAAAAAGATTTTGAAATTAAACGTCGTGTGATGTCGTAAATAGTAATGTTTTCTATCGTTGTCGCTTCAGACACGGCATTAAACTAGGTTTAATTAAAGAAAATCAGAACAATCGCCAAACGAACCACATGAACTGCGACGACTTAGCACGTTTTGTGTAAAGAGAGTGTAGGTATAATTGTTATTGTCGCGCTACCTATTAGCATATCATGGGGGCTTATGACACAGCGATGAGTGTCTTTATTTTCAACAACAAAGGGCTTATTCTTCGAGCGTATTTTATGAGAAGCCGGCCTCACTTAGTCGCAAACATAGCATAAAGTCAATGTAACTAGTCAAATTGCGAACATTTACGACGAGCAAATAAAATTGGGAACTAAAAAAGAAAATTAATACTTTTGATTTCAAACAAGCGCATCACAAGTAGTGAATATTCAGTGTCGTTCACAAGCCAGTTTGTTCAAATATCTTACTTGAAATATATTGAGTGAATCCACGCGTCAAAATACCTCCCCAATAGCACTGAACTGTGTCTTGATATATGCTCGACGGGAGAGTGAACATAGGGTATAACTAAGTAGTGAAAAAAAAAATTTATTGAACTAAATTTTTACCAATTTTTTCCTCAGTCTTCGCGTGGTTCTGTATAAGTTTGGGTCTCCTGTTTTAACCTGTAACGACAAACCGGAATTCAATTTTTTTTTCACTCCCCAATATACACTTACATATAGCCAATTGTATGCAGTGACGGGGCACTGTACACGACTAAATAGTTAAATGTCCATGTGTAACGTTGCAATTTTAACTTCATAGCGTCACGTTATTTTCCACCTTTTCTGTTCCTGCACCTTTCCCGTTCAAACACGTGTTCAAACACACACGACATTACGACCAAAATGTTGACAATTGGCAATTAAAGCCACGGATTTTATGCAAATATTTACTCAATCACATAAAGACGTATACGTTTATTATTATCATATAGATATTGTCTTTTCAAATAACCGCAAAATGGGTAGTAGATATCCTTATTCAAACTGGCCACGCTTGACTTGAGGCCTATTAGCGCACGCTCCCTTCTAGACAGATCATGATTTTCGTTAAAACTAAAATAAATTATTAGTTGATACATTATGTATGTGAATTAATGCACAATAAAGGATTCTTTATACGAAGCCGCCACAATCACGACCACAGGCTCAACTACTATTGTATCGAAGGGATAAATATCGCGGATTCCTCTCGATGGTGGCGCCCTCACATATAAACAGGCCTTTAAACAAATTAGTAGATTATTAATAGTTTAAGCATGTGCGTATATTTATATCGCTGACATGGGTTATAGTTTGAGCGAGCGTTAGTTACAAAACAATTGGATGTTGAAATTTAAATTGCGGCATATAACATTTATAAATGCCCAGAAGGACGCCGTTTGGTGATAGCTGAAGAGTTGAAAATTGCTTCACTTTTACAACACAAAATATTGGGCATCCGGCCGAAATTTGGTCATGTTCTGAACCATAATGGTTCTCCGTAAAAAACTCAAGATAATGAATATCGAGACACATGGAGGTCTAATAGACATGACCCGGGTATTTCGACCAAACACTAAAGTAATGCTTAACAAAGCATTGAAGCTTATTGAAGCGCGATGTACAAAGTCCAATGTCCGAATGATATCTCGCACTGCTGCTTGTGTTCGATGGCCGAAGTCTCCTGAGAGCCTAGTACTGAAGTAGCGAACCAAATCTATGCATCGTGGCACTACACGCTACCGCTAACTGTACTCACGCGTATACATTCTAATATTTGCCATCGAAACAATGCAAGGCACTGTACCTTGAAATTACTGCGTATCATTTAAGGTAAATATCTTTATCTTTATGGTAGCCTTAAAATTAACATCGACCCGCTGGTTGGATCGAGATCTACGAAGTGATTTTCGGGATGATTTTCTAAAGGCAAAAAGAAAAAATGTTCTCAAATGTTTGCATATCCAATGGACACACGGGGAGCCCCGCTCCTGGCTACTGCGCGCACAACAATTAGCTAGGAGTGTTTAGCGGTTCTGTTTGACTAAATACCTTCTAGTCTTAAAGCGGCAGTATTTGAGAGACCTTATAAGGTGTTTGCCCGTGCGGCTCGTAGCCGGTCGCAAGCAGTGCTTCTCGCGTGTTCCCTGATCAGATGCTCGAACTAGAATTAACATGGAGGGAACAGAACGAGCTTTATTTTTCCCCCACTCAGAAATACTCTGCGGACCATTCGTACGCAGTCGAAGTTTATTGAAAACTCACAAAGACGGACTCATACAATATGCCTTCCAAGCATATCCCAAAATGTCACATCGGAAGCATTAAAAAAAAATTGTGTGAACCATTGGTGAAGTAGTTGCAAATTTTCTACTATCCATGTAATGTATTCTGCGTTATAGCAAAATGTCTAAATCGCGCGTGTTTGTTGCATGTTGCCAATAAATATAGACCGAGTACATTGGACCTTGAAGTCGTCCAGGAAAGACTGCATGTTTTGGGTAGATTTAGGATAGCAAGAGGAAAATTCGTAGTTCGCTTTTCAATAGCCCAAATATCAGCGCAGTATTTATAGGACCAAAGTGGTAAGTTAATTATATGACTATAACTGCACTACATTGACTGATGCTTGAGATCCAAACGTAAGGTGGTTTTGATGACATTTTCATCAAGAACAAGTGTGCAGCGATGCATGTACTGTCGACTTAACGCCAGATGTTTCTATCTGCAAATACTTGGGTGTTGGAATAAAAAATACACGTTTTCTTTTTACATTTAAACCCATGCTCAGTCAAAAGTAAGGTCGCTCTCTATATAGCTCACTGCATACAATCAATCCTATGCGACATAAAAATGCGCAAGACACGATTTACCAAACTAGATGTTGGTCGTAATTAAACTACGCTGGCTTGTCATGCTTGGTTAATTTTGAGATCAAACTGATTGTATGGTGAACTATTGAACTAATATAACTCAAAAGATAAGACATTCTGAAAGATCTACTCGCAGCCCTTGGAGTAAGGAAACTCTTTACATATCGTTCTCCAATATTGACTTCACTGTCAATAAAATAAAGGATATATAAAAAGGCATATACATAATAAAAATGTAGAATATCCCGGTGTAATATAAAGGCTGTGCGATCTTTCAAAGGCCAGCTGTTGACCAAACGGAGTATAATACTAGAGGAAGTCCTTCGAAACGGCAAATAAATTAATTAACTGCAATTTTGAAAGCCTTTCTAACCTTGATAGTCCTCGAAAACGCTGTTAAAATCCTACAAGTAATACTGTTAAGTGCTTATAATCAAATGTATAATACAACATATTCAATGCAGTATCTGCTTCAACATCATGTATTACAAGACATCAACATCAAAAGTACAACCAAAGCAGGTGCAGGCATACACTACCATGCATTCGGGCAGACTTTGGACGAGGAACAGTTTTTTATGTAAATTGTCTCACGAGTCCGAACAACGGCGAAACCAAAAGACCTTCAGCCAGGCACTTTTTAGGTGCTAAGCAACATAGCTAAGGGCACCCCCTGTGGCGTAAGGACCTTCTTTTCTGTTCGCGAGCTGGACTGCAACTGAAGGTCAACACCAACTGCAGGTATAGGAGGTTGGAGGAGGATCTCGTATTTTACACGCATGAGAAAGGACTTATGCGGCGAGGTTAAAAATTATAGTATACTCCCGTATGTTATTTAACACAAAAATATCCTGGAATCCAAAGTCAGCCCGTTCGAATGAATAAAGTCACGTGATCTGTTTACAAGGAATAAAATGTAGACATATAATTACTAAATGATACATCTAAATCATGTCTCGAAACAAAACAAAATAACGCAGGAAATAACAGCACATTGGACCCATTCTGTATGTATATATGTATACACATATACAAGAACTTAGGTTTGATAACTACTGTCTGAAATAATAAGAATTTTATCTAAAATTGGCTATGTTTGGTAATTTCAGATCAGTTTTATTACATGTATGCAGACGCACTATACGAACGTGCCGGTACATAGAAGCGTACATTTCATATGCCAGCTACAGCGCCATCTTCCGGTTGAAACAGGAAATTAAATACACTTATTCGTTTAATGGTCTACTTCGCCACGCCATTGCTACCCTTTGATCCGTAATTATAATTATTATCATGCAGTGTAGAAGTGTGTACATAAGTCAGTATTTCAATGTCCAAATCATAGCTTTTCTTTATAAGTGTTTAATGTAGGCCTGTTAATTGATATCTAATACTCATCGTATGGTCGGTGGGAGAGATGTAACTCGTCGCCACTAGTCTATACATAAATATTATAAATAGTTTGTTCGTCTGTTTGATTGTGTGTTGTTGATCTGTATGTTATCAGATTAGAGAGCCAGTTTACTGAGGAAGGATGTCGAAGGATGTAGTTATGATGATGTAGCTATGATGTTTTAACAATACAATTTAATGCGGTTGAAAACTCGGAGATCTACTAGTAAATACAACTCAAAACCATACAACATCATAGAAATTCAGAAAGATCAGTAGCCCAAATCGCCTGGTGATCTAATTGAAAAACGTGAGCAAATGAGACCGGACACTACTATCCAATAATTAATTAATTTTGCGACAATTTAAAGTAGACCTTAACCCATTGTTATTAATACTAAAATCTACAATTAAGTTATTCCAACTACATGTTTAGAATAAACTCGCTTCTACCGACCATAGTGTATTATACTACCGACCATAATGTATTATACTACCAACTTATAAATAAATTAATTTAAAAAGGGAACGGAATATTTATTTATATTATATCAAATAATGCAAATAAATTTTTTCGACTGAATTATAATTACATGTTAAATATATTGCCCAATTCGATATGGTAGGACTTAAGATTATTAGAAAATAATAATAATAATGATGTATGATTGCTAAATGCATTGACCTTGTGTAAAATTACGATTACATGCTATAATCAGCCACATAGTTATAATATGTATTATTATTATAGAAGCGGTTAGTCGATCACGTAAATTACATTAAAAATACGGGTCGCCAGTTTACGACCCCTTACAAATAGTATCGTTGTAGTCACGTTGTTAATTTTTTCAATTGATATTATAAATATTATTATCTAACATTCCTCATTAGAGAGTTATATAAATGATTATCCTAGTGTATTTATATTATAATGCTTTCATCGAATTGATATACGTAGGTATGCCGACGTAATAGGGCGCACGAGTGTTACCTTAATAATGTAAATATGTACATTACATAGCCGGCAAGGCGTAATCGTGTGTATACTAGAATGTGCTAATAAAATAAAAATAAAAATTCGCCTACAGAAGTAATGGAACACTGTGTAATGTATGCGAAAATAAATATACCTAAAAGAATGATACATTGAACATTTACATGCAGTCTGCATATGATTCACATTTATGATGACGTATATGCAGCATGCTTGTTGCGGATGACGGACATCGGGGAAGGAGGGATGTCACAACAACTGACACCTTGCGTCAAATTGACAGGCCGCGCTACGATGACACTTGCGCGCGTTAGTCACGTCACTATTGCCTCAAATATATAATTAAATTAAAATATTAATGAGCTAAACGAATTCAAGTATACAGGATGTAGCAGACCAATCTTTTATTATTCCATTATTTAATATCACGTTACAGTGGAATAGTGAGCACTGCTCAATATGAGTATTTTATGAAACACATAGTTATATGACGAAACCACCACCTGTCATCGCTATTAGAAATATTAGTTACCTGTTTTGCTTACCGTTCTTGCAGAGGACGGATTGCCACCCATTTTAATACTGTTACTGTTACCGGTACATAAATACATTTGCCACGGGAAGCTTGCGGCGATTCTTAACAACCGTCTCATGAATTGGTACAACACAACCTGTATACCTTTGTGATTATATCTGTATCTATATGAGTGTAGGTAGCGCCTGTCAACTTCACACAACGATTCTCCAATTCACAAGCGTAATTCCTTTCTATCGTGACATCTGTCACGCTGACACAAATAGTAGCTTCAATGACACAATTAAACTACAATCAGATATATTGATCATTCATTAGGTGATATGGCAAGAGGAATTGCATTTAATAAAAATGTTCGTATGTGTTGTCCGTACAAACCAAGTTTAGAAAATTGCATCGAGGCAAAATTCCTCTAGTTAAAAGCGTAATCGCCTTCCTATTAACTACATTGAAGGGATAGGCAGAGGTGTGCCAGTTTTCAGTAGATAAATTGTGACGTGTCTGAATATAAATATCATTAGGTTCACGACACAACATACGCTTGTAGTAGTGTGTCAACGTGGCAGAGGTCTGGGGGTGTGGTGGGGGGTTGTCTAACTAATGCCTGACGTAGGAATATACAACAATGCCGGCGAGTATGAAACCGAAAGTGATTGTTAATGGTTTGTAGAGCGACCTCTTGAAGGAGCGCCACCGCTCGGTGTTGCGAGCGCGCTTCTTCATGGAGGACACGCGCTCGGCCAGCTCGCGCGTGCGCCGCTGGCGCAGGCTGCTCCCGGCCGCCTCGCCGCCGCCGCTGGGGGCACACACACACACGCGCACTCTATACACGCTGCCAACAAACAGTGTGTGGCAGCCTACAGTGTGGAGTATTAATAGTCCGCTTACCATCAGGCGGACTGCTTGTAAGTAACTTAGTCTTTGAAAAAAATATGTTTACTCTAATACATACATACAATCACGCCTCTTTCCCGTAGGCGTAGGCGATACATACATTGTATGTAACGCTACAGGGGACGAGGGCAGTGCTCTCAGTGCTCTCTCTATCATAACCCTCACTGAGGAGGTAATAAAATATATTTTAAATTGTTACAAATTGATTCAACTTAATGAGGGGTCCATTAATATCGTGAACGTCAACTTCAATTCCTTTATAATTGTAGGAGCTGTATGTAGTGTAAGGTGTTTATTACAAACATTGCCAAAGACGACAGTGAATTTTGCGGAGTTTGTCGGGTTCTTTAGGGGCTAGATAGTATTTTTTAGCTTGCCTGTCTCCACGACCGAAGAGAGGCTCGTCATCTTCATCATCAGCCGAGGAGGACTCCCGCACCGGCGCAGTGGGGCTGCTCTCGTCGGAGCTTGAGTCCCGAATAGCCGGGATGTTCAGGCACCCTGTTACAGGAGGTGTTCACTGAGATACGTTTAGATAGAACAAGGAAATGCCGCATCCATGCTTGGATTTCTTCTTAGGTGTACGCAGGCATACCGTCATCTCGTCATGTTCCACAGTATTATATCTCCAAAAATATTTTGGTACAAGCTGTTGTAGATCTATATATCAAAATTGCATGTCACTGGAAAAGCAGAACGGGATTTTATTTATACTAAATGAGGTTCGCGGTTACACCCGCGTAATATATATATATATATATATATGATTTAAAACAATTCATACATCATGTAGGTAGGCGGAGATAGTAGTGCGCCAGTTCTCTCTAGACTAACATACAGCGCATACCTAATAAATTGCGATATAGCATACGCGGGTGTTACCGCGGGTACAGTTAGCGCATTGTACGTTGTAAGTGTTGGGGCCCACTGACCGAGGCTAGTGCTCGACGGTATGGCCGGCAGGGGCCTTGCCGGGGCCCTGGAGAGGCTCTCCCCGCGCGGCGGCGGCGGGGGCGGGGCCTCCTCGCCCTCCTCGGCCACGGCCGAGTACAGACTCTCCTCCATCCTGGGGTCCTCCCTCTGTACATACACACGTGTTTATTTATTAATTATATATAAACTTACAGCTAGTGCCAATCTTCATATATATTTAGTTAAATATAATACAAAAAGAATAAATAGCGCTATCATCGAAATAAAAAGCCGTGGTGGCCGAGAGGTTCCAGTAGTTGCCTGCGACACAAAGATCGCAAGTTCGAATCCCGAATCGTTCGAATTTAATGTACTTGATTAACAAATAAATATAATCGACATTGTTCCCTTGTTAACTCTGATCTTACAGCTAGTAACCTCACCCAGTTGGGATCGAATCTCTTGGCCCCCTCGATGATGGCCTGGTACGAGAACCTCAGCTGGTCCGAAGTCTGGATCAGCCCCATGCGATCTCTGCGCATCTCCATGAGAACTTGTTGCACGTTCACGCTGCGCGGCCCTTCTTTCTCAATCTAAAGAACACTTCTTTCTTAAATATCACTTTAGTTGCAAACCTACCTGGACGCAGAAAATAGCAAAAAATAAATGTATAAATCTACTACTAACTAAGTAGTTACTACATAATATGAACACGAGGACAAAAGAGATAACACTCTCCAGGCCAGCTTATATACAGAGTTTCCCAGAAAATAGAACATATGTCTTCTAGAAGTTACAGGCTGTTGTGAATATTTCCTCATGACGATGCAATAAAACGAAAAAACTCGGAAGATAATAATAAAATGATAACAGGTAGTTTTTTCGAAAACTTTTAATGAGATACATCAAATAAAGCGTGGTTAGATTCCAAATGTATTTTTTGTTATCTTATCGTTACAGCTCAATTCTAAAATATAATAAAATAAAATTACAACTTTGATTTTTTTTTCAAGCTTTATTTTTATTAGCATCTTTGAATTATGCCACATATGCAACTATCCTATCTTTTGAGATAGCCTGTATATTATATACTATACTAGCTGTCACGCCCGGCTTCGCCCGGGTGAAAAAGTAAAATTTCCTGAAACACGATCGCAGCGCCACCTATCGGGTCCAATTGTGATGTAAGCTATCCTATCTTTCAAGTTGGATCAAACTGCACACGGTGTGCAAATTTGATTAAAATCGGTAAAGTAGTTTAGGAGCTCATCGCGGACAAACAACGTGACACGTAATTTATATATATTAAGAATATACATATATATTATTCACGTACACAAAGTGCATTACGTGGTGGTACTTACGATGACTAGGCACGAATCGACGAGGCAGAACGTTCCCGAGCGTCCAATGCCGGCACTGCAGTGCACAATTGCCGGCCCCACCTCGGGGTCCAAGGCCCCGGACTGGCGCACCTTGCGTAGGAACTCCAGAAACGCCACGGGCGACGACGGCACTCCAAAATCGGGCCAAGTGGTGTAGTGAAACTGGACTACTTCGCGTGAGACGGCGCTGGCGATGTCCGTAATGCTGAAAATCGTACGTTCAAAGAGCCTCTCACACAAATACTTTGTGCCATTGCGCGAGCCTGAGCCACGATGGAAATTAAAGAAACGTCAAAAAACTATGCGAATATTTTGTTTCACGCTCTGCTGTTGTTGTTATTTAAAGGTCTATCCGTTCCGACGGAACCCGATGGCACTATATTTATACTCGTCGGTCGAGCGAGGCATGGTTGGAAAAGACAAAACAACCTGGAAGCCGATCGCAGCGCCACCTACCAGCTCCACTAGTGAATTAAAATCGTATGTTTTTTTTTCAAAACCTACAGATTTAATTACACAAAGCACTCGGCCACCACGGTGAAAGAGCCGTGTAAAGTGTAATTTTATTGTTGGCTATGTCAACAATGTCTTAGTTATGTCAGACAAGGGATCCTATTTTGAAGATAGCCATTACTTCCATGTTCTCCCTATCTGTATATCACGACGCCAATACACGATGTAACTCGCGTCTCTGTGGCTTGCCTAACTTGACGTGCAACTAACACAGCATAAAATTGAGTTGAAAGAAGTTAAAAGTACCTATTAATCTGGTAGGGTATTCGTTATTGGATATTGCGTTAGTGTTCATATTATAAAGATAAGCGTGAGAAAATCTATTGGAACAGTGAAAACGTTGCGCTACAATTTTCCTGTAACCCTACGTCATTATCGCGAGATATTATCGGACTGTTTCCCGCAAATTGACGTAGTTCCAAACTAAGCCAAGCTTTACTACGGAAACTAAATACATATATACATATGTATGTCATCATATACATCCTTTATAAATATAAATCCTAATCCCACACTAAGCAATGTTTGTAGTAAACCGAATAAAGATAAACATACTTAGGTGTTAATCACACATACATACGTATAACCACCGTCAGCGGGAATAGAACTCGCGACCATAAACTCCGCAGCCATAAGGCTAGACGGCGGACGACAACACATAGTGGGATCATTGTAGCAGATTGACTTACTGGAATATGCGCATGGAGTAGTAGTTAAAGTCCTCCTCTCGTATCTGCTCCACGGTAAGACCCACTTCAGGTAGCTCCAACTTGTGCTCCTCGCCGTTCCCGCGCGGCCAGTACCAGTGGCACTTGACCTCGCTCTTTTCAATAATCTAAGGGACAAACATAATTATTCAGTCATGGAATACATGGCCCTCAATCATAATCTATATTTTTTTATTTCACATAGGCCAAATGGGCACTTATAAAACGTCGAAAAAGGTGCACGGTTCGGGTTGCTCGTTTCTATGGAGAACAACCGGCAAGAAACTCCATGGTTATTGTTTTCTAGCTACACTATAGCGAAGTTGCATCGCTAAGTATTTAATACAGCCGTTGACGCGCAGAACGTATAATGACGTCATCCTCTCACACCGGCGCTAAAAAGTTTGTGGCGCTATTTGCAAAATGGAGCCGCTGTGTGATTGAGGACGATATGGCATGTACAATGGATTTAATATGACACTAATTAAATTGATTGGAGGTACGTTACCTCACGAGGTAGCAGGGAAAGCAATGCCGCATTTAGACTAACAAATCTTTTTCGCTTCTAAGCTGTGGTTCACCAGTTTCTCGGAAACATTCTAGACGAGAGCTAGGTGAGGTACAAAGGAATCTATATTGGTATACCAGACACTGTAAGGGTGGTACTAGTCTAGTACCTCTTATAAAATACAGCGAGCAAACTAAATATGAATCTGATATTCGCACCGAAAATTGTTATCAAACTAATAAACATTCTCAAAGTGTAATATTTTAGTTGAAATCCTACCAAAATCTTACTAATACAGTAGTGGGACCTGGATAAGTGAGAAACCTCCATAACTGGAACTCATGCTGAGGTCCCAACACTTTGGCACTGAATTACCTCTGTTAGTGAGACGAGGTAAACCTCTATATCTGGGATTTGTTCTTTCGATTTATCATCATA
Organism: Drepana arcuata; assembly: GCA_016069955.1. Taxonomy (NCBI): domain Eukaryota; kingdom Metazoa; phylum Arthropoda; class Insecta; order Lepidoptera; family Drepanidae; genus Drepana; species Drepana arcuata. Next base: position 33,489 of record JACCPG010000004.1, read on the forward strand.
GTTACCTCTATAACTGAGACAGCGAGTAAATTTTATATGCATAAACCTCTGTAACTGAGATAACATTGTTTGTTTACTCATTCTTATTCTACCCACAAATTCCACACGTAATTTCAAGTACGTAAGTACACATTTTGAGCTTCAATTACCTTCAGTTTAAGTTATTCTCACCTCTATTAATGGAACCCTCTGTAAATGAGACAGATATTTATTTATACCTGTATATCTGAGACACTGGGTAAGTGGAATACCTCTATAAGTGAAACGACATTGCAGGTCCCTTGATGTCTCACTTAACCAGGTTTCACTGTATAATATATCCTACAAATATTATAAATATGTATGTAATTTTGTTAGGATGATCGTTAATCAATCACACCAGTATAGCTTAACGGAGTTGGATAAAATTGGTTACAGAGCTAGATTATTAGGAAATATATATATATATATATCGTCACGCCTTCCCACGACACCCACTTTCCGCCAGAGATATATTAGGTGCCAACGTGACAGATGGCGAGTCCATCGCCGTTACTCCAGCACGACTATACATACGCCTTTGAATTTCTTCTCAGAGGTATGCAGGTTTCCTCTCAATGTTTTTTTAGGAAAGGATATTTATTTATATACAAAGGATATTTTAACCAGAAAAAAATCACCAATGAAATCAAATTTGACAAGGCTAAAACTGGGCACGCCTAGTAGTACAAATTAAACGTCTTCTAAGAAGTGAAATCGAACTCAAGAATGATTTTCAGTCGACTTCAATAGTCCGCCCGTTACCTTTGAAGCAGCCGCAGTCAACGGAGAGTTCTATGAGCGTAAGCATGATAAAATACAACTATAAGATGAAGTGAACAGCCGTGAGCTCTCTCCGCATTGAGGCCATATCGGCTCCGCAACAAGTCTACCTTTTGAATTGGATTTACAATGCACTTTAGCTCTATAGGCATTCATCAATTTATTAAGCAAAGAAAGGGGCTTCGGCTCTGTATCAGCAAATAGTCGCATCTCAGAATAGGAGCACCTGGAATTTGTTACTATTGTTGGCGTACGGGAATCTTTGCAAACGGCGGCATAAGGTCTTACTGACATAAAGGTTTTATGTTAGTATGACCAAAACAACACAATCATTAAGATACATGGGAATTTTAAACGCAATACTTTTCAGACTACTCAGTTCCGAAACGTAGAAAAAATACAACTAAGGCATTGGTTTTAATCTGTTACTTTTGAATTATTACTTGGCCAGTTGTCTACAAGATTAAAGCTTCCTTAGTTATGCCTACTACTGCTTCGCGATAGCAAACAGGGAACAGGGTAAAAAATATGTATGTAAGTATATATTCTTGATACTTGTACTCATAGCAATAAAAAGTTTGGTAATTTGAATCAAACTACACATCTACACAAATACCTATTCTACAGAGGAAATATTTGATGGATATATGATGGTGATGATACATTAAATTTTTTATTAAAAACTACGTATAACGACATTGAACATTTTATTATCGATGGCTTTATTATACCATACTTGCAGCATGTTCTTGACGGGAATCCTACGTTACCTTATTAACGTTACTAATGTTGTTTTTGTATTAAGGCGATAGAAGTCGTTCTAAATATGTTGATCGCGCTATAATGGTGCTCTCGAGGTGTAATTTTAATAAGTTGGCAACTGATCTGGAACTTGTTTCATCACATCTAGTACGCAGACGTATTAGAATCTCTACTGTACATACATGTGAAATAAACGTATTGCGATTACCTTATTGAGCATAAGTATGGCCCTGCTCTTTTGCTCCCAGACCATCAGCCAGAAGTGGTTCACAGTGAATGGCAGCGGCCCCTGGGTCAGTATATAGCTGCGGTTCGCGCGTTTCATCTGTAAAGAATCGAACAAGGATATTGGTCCAACATTCATTGTTTATTAGACACTTTGGAACACACAAATAATATATGACAGTTGGTCAAGAGCGAATATATGACAAGTGTTGTTGACGCCTATTGGCTGGCCTGACGCTATCGAATGCGAATGTAGTGACTTTAATGATAGAATTGGAACTGAAGATTTCGGAGCCACGTTCCATAAGTGTTCCCTGTGTCGCATACGTTGAATTAAAACATAAATTTATTTTGTTTAGTATGGTCGTCGTGATTGTAATTGCTTAGTCACCCATCTGACTACGCAACTACAATCTAAAAAGTGTCTCGCGGAGACAGACAAAGACTACGTCCAAACTACCTAGATCAAATCAATCGAATTACCAAGAATGGGAGCACTAAGAGAATTAGAAATCGGTAAGCAAGTACCTATCACTGACGAATAGGGGACGAAGCGAAATAGGTCTGTAAATCTGATTAGGACTGGATCCCGACTCTCTCTACCCATCATGCGAGGGACTCGGTGTGATGCCATGTATGATATTGCCTGAAGTCAAATACCCGGTGTGTCCAATACACGTGTTAATCAAGTTGGAGTTCCGGCCCACAGCAAGTGGCTAACTTCATTACGAGGACGGACACACCGCAACGCCTCGTTATTCACGCCGGGATGGAGCTCACACACACCGCGTCTGATTACAGGACACCACCCTTCAGTACAGATACCTGTCGTCCATACCTCACCTAGGTTACATGTCTGCTGAGAGTGGACAAGGAATTCTTTGACAACCATTTAATAATTGGAATCTTATCATTACTATTTTCTCAAGTCTTTCTTCGAGTGTTATTACGTATTTTTTTCAATAGAGAACAATTTTACCAACTTTTCATACGTCTTGGAATTTCGTCACAAAGACAGATTTATTTATGAATATAGATTATTATATATATGGATATGGATTAGTGATGTAACTCAAGTCCCGATATGTGTATCGATGACAGGTACATATACACAAAATTCACTGTCATATATGAGTGTGATAAAATTCTAAGAAGATTTAAGAACCTGCAAATTTAACTTTGTAGAAGGCTACCTAATCCATTTGGCCACAAAGTCTAATATTGACACCCCCTTCGATAAACAACACTTCCACTTTTCAGATTCGCAAAGATTTCAAAACATATTTTGGGACAAATTTAACCAAATCTAGTAATTCAATAGCACAGAAATAGAAAATAACTTGTGAAAATGTGGCATTGCTTTACACTCGTCATATCACTACGCGGGACTTACTTTATTTGTTCCAAACTGTACGTAATATTCACATTCGCTCGCTACAAACACTTCGAATAGTGTCGTGTAGCCGGTGTCACAATAGCCGTGGACAATATCGAATCACTGGACAGTTAGAGTATAAACTAATATTATCATGCCGAATACATCGTATCATAGTTGGCTTCGTGCTGTTTGTATACAATGGAACACCATAGCATAGTACAGCTAAGTAGATAAACATACAATGTATTGTTATTATTCTTAAAACACGGTTAATTGGAAAAAGCCGTGGTGTCTGAGAGGCACGCGCAAAAATGGTTAGTTCCAAACTCGTCTGTAACAATGAGCTTTACTTAAGTACAGTGAATAATGAAATCATGAGCTTTTCTGTGAAGGACACTAAAATTGAAAACGAATTTTAAAAATGTATGATTTTTTTTTTATATCACTTGGTTGGCAAACAAGCATGCGGTCCGCCTGATGGTAAGCGGTTACCGCCGCCTATAGACGCTTGCAACACCAGGAGTATCACTCGCGCGTTGCCGACCCTGCAGGAATCTTTCCACACCCTTCTTGAAGAACTCCATGCTGTACTCTCCAGGGAAAACCTCAACGGGGAGCTCATTCCACAGCCTGAGCGTTCGCGGAAGAAAACTCCTTTGGAAGCGCACAGTGCGAGACCTTTGTGGTTCCAAGGTATGGGGATGAATTCCCCGTCGATGGCGAGAGGTGCGGTGGTAGAAGGTGGAAGTGGGCATCATGTTGAACAATTGAATGAATGTTTATAAGTCGTATTTAAGAAATGGCGGCATACTCGCCATCTAACATATTGGCACCTTTCTATACCATACCATAGTGCCAAACAAGCATACGGCCCATCTTATTGGAAACGGTTACCGTAGCCTATTTACGCTAACGATACCGAAGTATCACTTGCGCGCTGCCACTCTATGTAGGAGTTATACTGTGCTGGCAGCATAATAGGACTAATCCCTCTGCTACCAACGCCTAAATATGTCTATCTAGAATGTGTCGACCCACTTCAGCCTACCCCTTTTGGGATCCTTGTGGGAAGGCATGAAGATATATTATTATAGAAAAAGAAACAAGTATAAAGGGTTTTCAAAGTACCTATAGTTCGTTTAGATCAGAGGTAACAAAAAGTTTATTCTGTATTTATCAAACAAAGCTGATCCCAACACAGATACGTCTTAAACACCTACATTGCCGTTATGTATCCTTTGACTATTATACACAATAAAATGAAATTCCTCAGATATGAATATTTATCAAAATGTAAATCACACACAGAGTATAGTGCTATAACAAAGAGTGCCGGACAGGTAACTATAGCAACAGTTAGATAAAGGCACCCTTGTTACATTGTACACGTGGACAGGAGTAGGTTCTATCACACAATGTTACCTGGCGATCTCTTTTACATCCAATCCTACTATACTATAAAAGCGAAAGTTTATCACGCCAGCCGCTGAACGTAATTAATGCACTCGATTTGACATAGGAACACATACTTTTATTCCAAATTTTTTTTATAAAACTGGAGTGGGATTAACCGCGGCGCACAGCTAGTATGAAATATGTACATTATTTATTGCCAGAGAATAACATCCTCGACCGATTGTGTTGACAAAATTGCCCAATGAAAGGAAACTAGAACAGTGGTTGACGGATTATATCATATATTCTCACGCCTTCCCACAAGGGTCCCCGAAGGGGTAGGCAGAGGTGTATAAGTAGTACCCTCACATTCACATTCCACCAGATCAGTCACAGAGATATATTTTAGGTGCCAACGTCACAGATCGCGAGCCCGTCGCCGTTACTCCAGCACGACTACACATACGCCTTTGAATTGCTTCTCAGACGTATGCAGGTTTCCTGTCGATGTTGTCCTTCACGGTATAGCCCGTGGTTTGACAAATCACTGTACTAAAGTTCCAAAATCTTATTGTAACAGACGATCTTTGTGTCGCAGGCAACTACTACTCGGCCACCACGGCTTTTGTCACGGATTATAGCAGTTTATTATAACAGTTGCAGCGTTTTCGAGTCTCAGTTAGGTATAAGATTATATTGGTTAATTAAGCTTGCATCAAAATAAAAATATTTTTATTCCACATAGGCCTAGATGGGCACTTATAAAACGTCGAAAAAGGTACACGGTTCGGGTTGGTCGTTTCTATGGAGAACAACCGGCAAGAAACTCCATGGTTACTCTTTTCAAATCATTAGGTATACATCACAGCATCATATCAGGTGCGGCTTATACATGATAATACACCATATATCAACACTCCATGTAACTTCTTAGGCGCCCAATCGAGTCAGGGAGGGGGGCAGGGAGAGGTCTGCCAGTAATTCAATTTTTAACGAAATTGCAAGGCAGACGTCCGTTGTCTCACTCCGACACCCAGATATATATATATATATATATATATATATATATATATATATATATCTGGCGGCAAGTGGGTGTGTGGGTACTACCTGTATATATATATATATATATATTAATGAAAATTGTACTGTACGTGTGTATGTCACTGAACTCTTCCTAAACAGCTGGACCGATTTGAGTGATATTTTCTGTCTTTAGGTGGTGTTCGGTGTATTGTAACCGAACACCTCTATTACACGCGCCGATCTAAGTAATCGCCAAGCATTTTACTAACAATTAAATATTTAAACATTTAACATTCAAGTATAAAATACTGTGTAACATTAATAAACATTTATAAGAACATTCATTTGACTTCTCCTAAACTGCAACCTCATACATAGCACCCCCAACAGGTGGATTCGAGAATGATTAAGATTCACAATTGGAAATTGGAATTCAAAAGTGCCTCAACACCGTCTTTCCGTCGTCCGCCGGAGATATATTTGCCAATATAGATTTTGAATTCCTTCTCAAACGCATGTTTTTACGCCACGGCAACAGGCACGAGGCCCGCCTGCTGGCACGAGGCCCGCCTGCTGGCACGAGGCCCGTCTGCTGGCACGAGGCCCGCGCAGGTCACCGCCGCTATCGCTCGCGTGTTGCCGACCCTGCAGGAATCTTTTCACACACTCCTTGAACAATTCCATGCTGTACTCTCTGGGGAAAACCTCAACGGGAGTTCATTCCTTAGTGAGGGTTCGCGGACTCCTTTGAAATGTATGAAGTTTCTTCTCCATAATTCTCTTCACCTTAAACTCGTGATGTAATTAATCACATTACTTCAGTAAAAAATCCATTGATGAAGACTCATTGGTACAGTTGGGAGTTCGAATTTGCATGTTTGCGGTGCAGGCGACTACTCGAACCACTCGGCCACCCACGTGTCACCAAGAAGAAAAGTAAACGATGATATATTTATCCATTTCAACGAGTATTTAATACATGTCAAGACATCTGGCTTGCAAATTGTTTTCCAATTGCATCCTCTCCTACTAATAGGAAATAAGCCCTATACAATACAAAGAAGAATTCAATAAATTCATTTTACGGCACCGAGGAGCTACGACAGGAATTGCAATATTAATTTTGCCTAGACTGAATCTAGACATAGTGATTTCCAGTTCACAACATTCAGAGCGTAGGTTTACTTATTGTAGGAACTTACTTGTTGCAGGTAATCTCGCTTGAGGAGCATGTACCTTGGAAATCTAATATCAACGCTGAGTGGCCCGCCTTTAGATCCTCACAATGCTTTCCACTGACGCCTTTGAGTTACAAAAGCTTTTCGCGGAAGTCACAGATGCTTTCAAGCACTTTCGCACTGGCTCAAGTCGCAAGTATGACGCTCAAGTGTTTAAGAATAAATCGATTATTTTATAGAACTTTTCCTCCATCACAAGTTTACCGACGGTATTGTAAATTTAAATCGGTAAGTCTTCGAAATTATACTCCAATTACATTTAAGTTTGAACTTGCATGAGCAGTAAATAATTAAAAAACCAAACAAAATAACGCACAACACACGTGTTGGCAGCATCACAAAACGCCATGTGGTTTGCAATTTCATTATTTTATAATATGACTTATGGACAGTGAATCTACCAAAAACAAAAGCATTGTTAATTAAGGTTCCGAATTCAAAAATATGTTTCTTCAGGACAACAATTACACAACATTTTGCCAGAATTTTGTTTTGACAGATAACCAAAGAAATGCGATCATTACATTACTGTTATGCTTGTAGTCTGGTAAATCTTAAGTTCAGAGAGCTATCGGTACCGACCGTCTATGCTCGAACCTGTAATAAGTAATTAGCAGGTAACTCAAACTACTCTGCCACTATCAGGCTTGGAAATAACAATCTTAAAGATTGTTAGAAGAAAAGACTAGTAAAAGAAGTTTATCAGAGTGGTATCAACAATAGTGGTGGTGGAGGAATTTGGAACGACACAATTTGCACTTTTTGCAAGTTTAAATATTTAATTTATATTATTATATTACTATTATTATACATACATATCATCACACCGAGTCCTTAACGGGGTAGGCAGAGAGAATAGAGCGACAGTTCTCTCTAGACTTCAAAGCCGAAATTGTATAATAACATAGGTTTTTAAATATCTATGACCTCTTTATTCGAGTAGACAATTTGTAAAACCATAACCGATTGGTAGTCTTTCATGAATGCTTTGCAAACCTCAGTAAAGAATCCGTTTTACGGTACCTTAAAAAGATAAATGCCCGGGTCAAATAATTGTCCTCTAAATGGTACAGCGTTACAGTATCGGTAATGTGATACAAAGGCGTAAACACAATAAGCGGCGACAACCGTGTCGTACAATTTTATAACATTTCTACGAAGTTATAGTCATAGCTAATTGCGTGAAGCCTTAACATGGGCGGAATCTGAAGGCGGAGTTCATTCAATCAAGAGCAAAACGAGATATTATTATAAAACTACCCACATTCACAAAAATGTGTACATCGAATATTCCAGGTATAGTTAATACCTATACGGCAGAGGGTATGAAAGAGGAACATTCGAATAATGATATCTCGTACTGGAATTTGTAAACGCAATCTAGCTAAGCTAGTAAGTTATAAGAACTGCCACTTTTATGAATATTTTTAGTATTTCCAATAACCAGAATACTTGTTAATATCTTCAGCATTACCAATGCTGCCAGAATACTTCAAGAGAAATATTTCAAGTATACACTAATTGAGCGACATTGGACATTTCCAATGCACAGATAATAACTTGTATTTCGAGAAAAAACCCGCCGTGTTGATTGCACAGAGCGAAATATTTTCATACTCTTTCGTTAATAAAATTTTCGAGGAATTTGCAGAATCGACATGCAATATGGTAGTGAAGAGACTCTCGGCTATTGTTAATCACAGAGTAAGGTCACATTGAGATATCTATCAAATGTATCTTCCGCCAACAGGCTCAGTGGAAAAAGAAAGTGCTCAGCAAGACAAGTGGACTGCACTCCAATCGAGCAAGAATATTTCCGTGCTGGGAAATAACTTCAGATAAATGAGACGCTTCGACCTCAGAAAAATTTATTGATAAGATGCTGTTTAATACCGGACAAGTTTAGATTTTTCGATTAGGGTTGTTCTTTATTAACTGGAGGTTGAAAATAAAGTACACAGGTAGGCATGTACACAGTAGTGCAATATAGCCTCATACCAAGATGATTGAAAGAAGCCGCTTACTCAAGTACCGGAATAATACCAACTTGGGAGTTCATTACAAGTTCTCAGGCGGACGGGCGCAAGCTCTATTTCTAACCCAACAAGTTTTAATAAAACTTTGTGAAAAATGTGAAATTAAATGGAAACTGCATCTTCTCAATTTTCCACGATTGCTTGGGTCGTTTTATAACTTCCTCTAGGAATTATTCAGTCCATTAGACGAGATCTAAGTTAGGTACTGCATTTCAGTTGCTGAGTTGGATCACAGCAGCAACAGAATAGCTCACTCCATTCAAGTCAGTTCGCTTTGTCTATTAACGGATGAGACTTTGGTCCGCGCGAAAGTAGTTGGCCGCGCTATAGGTGGGGACGGGCTTATACGACAGGGAGGTGAGGTGCCTAGTGATCGCAGCGCACGCTTAGTTATATACAGTGATGACTTATCTCGAGATATCGCACGTAATAAAATAGAAAGCAGATGTATTGTGACCAGTAAGTGAACAATATAAGGGAATTGAATAATTCAAAAACAGTTGAAGTTTTAGTTCTTATTGAAATATTGTAGTAATATAAATTGAAAATATAGATAAACCAAAAATGTTGGAATCTCCGTAAATCAAGGTGATCGAAGATATAAAGATAGGAGCGTCAAGAATACTCGACTAACGAACATGTATAAAAATGTATGAATTTGGGTAAAGCGAAAGAGTCTGTAAGTCTAGAGAGAACTTGCTCTCTACAGAGTAGATGTATGCTTGATTGCCACGTAGTATTATAAAAAAACCGCAGACCACCTAAGTTTTGAATCTCGACTACATATATTAATATAGTTAGGATGAGGAATAAGATTTTGTAATGGATAAACTCAAAAACAACTAAGGATGTTTTAAACATTATGTTACTTATGGTAAACAACTACATTATATTTTAATGAAAAGAAATCCCAACAAATGAAATTTAACGCTCTTGCAACCGTGAATTCTCCAGTACTTTATAAATAGACTTAATAGTTTTGTATTATCGAAAAGGTTAAAAGGAAATACCGCATTTACAGGTTCATTATGTGAATAATTTGCATGGCGAAATATGCTTTCAATAGAACCTGACAACAACTACTTCGATTGCGGATTAATAATCAGGCTACTGTATTGGATACTGAATTTCGACATTCTGAATGCATTTCCCAATATCGAAATCAGCTTTCGACGAGCTGCCTGAAAGCATTGTTATGCACTAAAGCCCTTGGACATGGCATATAATCATTACTTTGGGCAATTTTACATCCATCCATATCCTAGGATTTTCATTTTACATACATATCATCACGCCGAGTCCCTTACTGGGCAGACAGTGAGTAAATCGTCAGTTCTCCCTAGACTTATATACTTCTTTCATCAGTCTCTTCATACATGCTTGCCGGTTTCGAGTACTCTTGATGTTTTCGTCCTTGAGTGTCCGATCGATTTGATCGAATGTATTCATAATAAACATGTAATTCCAGCGGACGTATTTGCTAAAGTCGATTGAAAATGGCGTTTGAAAATTTCGGTGTCTTTTTTGGGATTGTGATCACAATATGGCACAATTTATAGTGTAAATTTTACTGCTGTATGGTTTCATTGAGTCACCTAATTGGTTATAAGGATACTAAAGCGTTATATACAATATAACTTAGTATTACGTAAGTTTTTTTTTATTTATTACGTATTATACCACTTACTTAGACGTTTATTAAGTACTGCTTATGCTTAACATTGCCTCCGGAACCTACGGGAAGCACTTAAATAAGACTCCAAATATGTACTTTAATACGATACATAAAAAGCCGCGATGGCGAAGTGGTTCGAGTACTAGCCTGCAAAACAGCGATTGTAAGTTCCAATCCCGACTATGCTTGTAATGTCATTAGTCACATTACGAGCTTTTCGATGAAGGAAAACGTCGAGAGGAACGTCTGAGAATAAATCCAAAGACGTAAGTATAGTAGTAGCTCGAGTAATGGCGATGGACTCGGTATCTGTTACGTTAGCACCTAAAATATATCTCTGGCGGAAAGTGAGGGTGTGCGTACTACCTACCCCTTCGGGGACACCTGTGACAAGGCGTGAAGATATATAAAAAGAAGAAATAAAAATGTAAGCTGCTAAAGGACTAGTAATCCCTGTCATGAATAAATTATAACATAGAAGCAAAGTGTATATATTGATTCTTTTATCTGTCCCATCGCCATCATTTTGACATATAACTAGGAGAATTGTTTATTTGTGAGCGTCCTTAACGTGTTCACAGGTAATTGGATTTTAACAGCACTGGAGAGTATCGATTTTCCCCGGTGCAATTTTAAGAGCCGTCCAGTGCAGAATACCAAAGTAAAGGCGATGACGTTGTAAAGCTTTTATCAACTGTAAATCGTTTAGTGCTACGTGGGGCAAACTCTTTTAGCTGATATTTCGATTACAATTTGTAACAGCTTTTTTAACGTTCACGTCGATCGTAAGTAATCGGTAGATATTAGAGACAAGTTAATATACTACTAGAGACTTGATTATAAGACTAGAGAAAATATATATCTTTACACCTTCCCATAACTACCTCTTCGGTACTACCTCGTACGGTCTACCTCGATCTACCTACCCCTTCGAGTACCCCACCCGAAGAGGTAGGTAGATCGCCGTTTCCAAAGAACGACTATGCATACGTGTTTGAACTTCTTCTTAGACTTATGCAGGTTATTTTGTCGATGTTTGCTCATTGTGTGACTAATCAGACCAGATCTAGATCAAATAGCACACTCGAGGCTGGGAATGTGAAGAGCTCTCGAAGTCGTATGCTTAAATGGACTGATGACTAAAGAGGTCTGTGTGTTGAAAGAGGCCTGGCGATTTACCCTCTTTGACTACCCCTACAGTAGTTCAGCACGGATATATAAATGTATTTTAGAATAAGTTACGATGCAGAAATATAAACCTTAAATGTACCTACTGATACAAGTAAAGCTCAAAACATTAATGTCAAAACGAGACAGTTCCTATACTGACAAAAGATCGAAATCAAAATAACATAAGTTTTAATACTGTTCTATTCCTTTTATATTAACTTTTCAAGCAGTTGTGTGAGGACTTTTATTTTATTTTCGAACCAGTCTTTACTACCGCCAGTTAATCTTAAGTTGTCGAGTGTGTCGATAGGTACTTACCTCAGGCACTAAGGGTGCCGTTGCATAGAAAAAGGATATATAAAAGTTGTAGAAAACCGGGTTGGCGAATTCGAGGTATAAATTCTGCTCAAAGGGTGTAATTTCGAAGCGGGCGCGCATGGTGGCTGCACTCCGGAACAAAACTGCAAAGATGCCTTTGACAGTTGTCGGTAGGGAATGGACAAAAATGAAAGTTAATAGAATTGAAAAGACTATTGGAACAGGTGATTCCTACTTCAAGAGGTATGTGTGCAAAATGTATCCTGTACATTTTAAAAGATTTCCTGTACCTTCATAACATAAGAAAAGGTAACAATTTTATAGAACTATCTACGTTTGTTTTTACTTGACTTCGGCGAAGCAAAAGGGATGGTAAGATCGATATGTATGTGTATATCGTATGTATGCATGTTCATCTGTTCCCATATAACTAAAAGTATGCATCACAATTTTACATAATATAACGTGTCGTTGGAACCGTTTTGAAATATAAAAATGTTTTGGCCCCACCCCATAATGAGTGGTATCATTGAACAGGTTTCAAAATTATTTTAAATTATTGCTTTTAAAATGCAGGTTGGCTTTGGTACATCATATTTCAGTAAAGTGTACCATTTGCAAGATATGTCGCGTCAGTCATGAAATTATTTTTCATACCCGACTACGGCGTTGCAATGCGGTTGTGTATCGGTGGCAATGGGGCAAAACATTTATATGTTCTTGAACGTGCACCCTTGAGGGCTAATATATTAATATGTATATATATAGCCACTTAACTCTTACTGAGCGGCTGGTCGATTTTTTGTGTGTATTTAAGTGGGTCATTGGATAAATTTAATTTGAAGCCCGTAGATCGACCCGAGGCTGCAATGCTGTTGCAGGTTTTATTAATTTTTTTCACCTAGGCGAAGCTAGGCGGGACAGTTGGTATATACATTAAATGTTCCAACAACGCTTACACTGCCGACAAAGGGTGCAACGTTGAACAAATTGTTTTAAAGGTTATTAACGCCAACTAATACCACATTTCGATAAATCCGTTGACAATTCGCATGGTATTAAGTGGTGTGAATATGTAGCGGGATTGCAATAACGCGGTCGAGCGACGCACCCGCATCGCGTGCCCGCCCCTACGGAAGCGCATTATGCAAGCAATGCTCATCATAACATAACTTATACGTTTCACGATATACGATACGTATAGTTCGCACACACATATCGTCACGCTACCTGTTTGATCCGCGTTATATTACATCCCTTGGGAAGCATGATCTATAGATTTCCTCGAAATCGATCTGACAATTAAGGATCATCATAAGGAACATCGAGAGTATAAACAGACTGATAAACCTGGATGATATGAAAGAGTCTACCCACGAGAAATGCATAAGCAATTTTGTTGACAATTTTTTTTTATGGAAATCGCTGAAAATCCTTCCAACACGCCACAAGTTTAGACCAGTTTGATCTAAAAGTTGGACGTTAAATGTGAACTAGTAGTCAATCTCAGTGACTACTGGAGGACTCATCATGCATTTCAGTGTGGAGTAGACTCAACCAATTGGGGAACAAGTACTGAAATCCGGAAGGGTGACATTCGCTGTAACAAAATATTGATACTACGTTTCCTCTAAACAGCTAGTAGTTTTCGTTTGGAGATGGGAAATAAAAAAGAAACCGTTTCCCAGTAATGCTACTTCATTCAATACCTTTATTGGTACTTGATTTCAGCTTAAAACGAACTATTTGAAACTCTCATTATGATGACTCTAATAGATATTTAATACAACACGGAATAACTGAATAACATAAGCGAATACCTACCACGAGTTAATATTATATTTTAGTCGATACGGTGTATTTTACAACATCTTAAACGCGAAAATTTCTTGTATCTAAACAAATTTACGCGTTTTTCCGATACACAACCGCATTGCAACGCCGTAGTCGGGTATGAAAAATAATTTCATGACTGACGCGACATATCTTGCAAATGGTACACTTCACTGAAATATGATGTACCAAAGCCTGCATTTTAAAAGCAATAGTTTAAAATAATTTTGAAACCTGTTCAATGATATCATCCCTAACGGGTTAGGTCGGGAGAATAGGGCGCCAGTTCTCTCTTGACTTACATACCTCTTGCGCTCCGTCCACATTCATCAGTCTACATGCTCGCCAATTTGGAGCGTATCAAAATGGTAGCTTAGCTTGAACTTTACACGGAGTCAAGAGATTATATCGTGTGGAACTAATATCCTCAGAGCTTATGTAAATAAAACATTTATAACACATCGTTGGAGCCGTTTCCGAGAAACAAATTAATTATCTTAACAATTTAGGATTAATTCTTATAAACAATAAGTGTTCGCATAACGTAATAGGATAATGATTTTCTTGGAGTAGGGTATGTTACAATGCTTAGGAACAACGTGTGTGTGTACTGATATAGCCGGCATTGAAATACAGTAATCACGTATTGACTGTACGTAAATATATATACTCACATATGTATAACACGCTGTGTTACAGACTCTTTGGACATAAGGTAAGTTATAATGTTCATTTTCATTTTTATACAAACTATTTTATACCCTGCCACGCTTCCCTTCGGCACATTTTGGTTGCCTAGTTGAGAATGACCCTTAAAAAAATCATCCTGGAAGCGGAGAAAGCTATAGCTCAATCGGTGCAGAACTTTTCGAAGTTTTTAGCAATGAAGTAAGAATGATAATCATTTAAGTCATATACCTATTGATTCTAGGGTCGCTGCAAGACCTTTATGATGAGCATGGAATGGAATATCGACTATTAAATTTTGTGTACTAATTACGTACATATATATCTGTATACATGGTTGTGTGGCAACTCGGACACGTATGTATGAAGACACTGATGAATACGGATGATAAGAAAGAGGTCTGTAAGTCAAGAGAGAACTGGAACTGGCTCTGCCTACCCCGTGAGTGGCGCGCCGTGGTGATGAAACAGACATATGTGTGTATAATTGTATGGCTTGATTATGACCAATCTCTGTTACACCAAAACATTTTTATCGCGACCGAAAATAAATTAATAAAACATACATATTCTTTTTTTTGTATTGACTCTCGTAGCGTGTTCCGGGAACTTTTGCTACTTAACCGGGCAATGGCGAGACCTAGGCCTCCAGCCAGGCAGTTATTGTGCTAAGCAACACAGCTAAGGGCACCCCCTGTGTGGTATGGACCTCGGCTTAGAGC
>JACCPG010000005.1:0-18437 GCA_016069955.1 Drepana arcuata
ATATACAAAGCAAAAGTGTGTGCAAGAAGAGGCAGAGGAAGGCCACGTTCCAACTACCTGGATCACATCGATCGGACTCTGAAGGACGGGAACGTTAAGAGTACTCGGAACCGACGAGCATGTATGAAGAGACTGATGAATATGGACGAAGCGAAAGAGGTATGTAAGTCTAGAGAGAACTGGCGCTCTATACTCTCTGCCTACCCCGTTAGGGACTTGGCGTGATGATATGTATATGTATGTATATATGAGGTTTGATTTCACACTAAAGATTAATTCATAGAAACGTGTCGGTACGAGTAATCATCGCAAAGATAAGAGAAAAAGATATCGAATCCAGACAGAACCAAACGAAAACTTTAGCCTTACGTTCGAGAAGACATTAAAAGGCGTATGTATAGGCGAGATTGAGTAACGGCGAAGCATACTTACCAGGGACGTATTGAATGCAACACCGATACTATCTGACAATATGATCTGACTTAAGAATTTTATAACAACAAGCTGTGCCCGCGACTTCGT
Organism: Drepana arcuata; assembly: GCA_016069955.1. Lineage (NCBI taxonomy): Eukaryota > Metazoa > Arthropoda > Insecta > Lepidoptera > Drepanidae > Drepana > Drepana arcuata. Next base: position 523 of record JACCPG010000005.1, read on the forward strand.
CGGCGTGGACGACTTTTTTATCTTTCATAATTTTTTTTTTCAATAAAAAGTATCCTATGTTACTTCTAATACCTCCAAGAATATGTGTACAAAGTTCAGTTAAGTAGTTTGTACGTGAAAGCGTAACAAACAAACTAACATTCACATTTATAATATTAGTAAGGATTAAGGATAAAGTTGACAACTTTTGAATATTTGAAAGTGTTCACATACCAACATATAAACCTTCCTCTGGAATTACTCTATCTATTGCTGAAAACTGCATCAACATCCGTTGAATAGTTTAAAAGATCTAAGCGAAGCGGAAGCGACTTAATTTTATACTATGCTAAGAAGACTGAAATACTTAAAAAAATACTTTTAAATAATATTACAAAAAATACTATCAAATATAAAAAAAAAAGTCAAGAATAACGTCAGGTTTGAGTGTTCAAAATGTATATTCATCGACGTAGATCAATGGCCTTTGCGCCTGAATAGTACTTATTTTTGCTATATTTAAACTTTTTCGTTAGCTAATGCATCGGCCGAAGCGTGAATTTTAATTCAAAATGTATACAAGTGTTTGTATGGACTGGAATATTTCGAAACTGCGTAAAATGAGAAATATTATATTTTTTTTCGTGAATGGGGGAATATTTTACGAACGGCCCGGGTGTTGAGTGGTAGGGATGTACTGTGTAGCTTAGTCGATAGATTTGTGAATATTGTATTAAACTAGCTGTCCTGCCCAGCTTCGCCCGGGGGAAACGTTAAATTTCCTGAAACACGATCGCAGCGCCAACTATCGGGCCCAATTGAGATGTAAGCTATCCCACATTCGGAATATGAACTTATAATCTTTCTAAGTCGAACCACTCGGTCATCACGCTTAGTGTAGGGTATTAATTCTTATAATAGTTTTGATTTGGATTTTTTAATTTATGGGTTTTATTTATTTATCTATTTTTTAAAACTTCCTGTAAACATTTTCCTAGGGCGAACATAATGCCGAAGGTATTCTCTACCAGTCAACCTTTGGGTGATGCAGAGATAGGTATGGCAGGCTATAAAAGAAATATACAGTTGGGAAATATAAACATAAATACACACATATATATATATATATCACATTCATTTTATGAGAATAAATTCTTTAAATTTAAAACTCAAAAAGTTCTGCACCGATCGAGCTGAAATTTTAGCATGATATATAATTCGCATCAAGGATTGTTATTATCTATTTTTTGCATTAGACACATATCCACAGCGAAGCGTGGCAGGGTACAGCTAGTTCTATATATATTTGAAATAATTATATATATTTATTACTTATTATTATGAAGAGATGATGAGAATAAAGAGACTTATGAATGTGGACGAAGCGAAAGAGGTATGTAAGTCTAGAGAGAACTGGCGCTCTATACTCTCTGCCTACCCCGTTAGGGACATGGCGTGATGATATGTATGTATGTATGTAATTATTATTAAGAGTATACGTTTTTGTTTATCGGTAAACATGTCATGTTGCACGGCACTATTCTAACGTGAAGTGAGCGCCAAAAGCTTGATGTTTGCAGAATTTTCACTAGTTTTTAATTCGCTTCGCGTATTTATGCTTTATTTTCAATATGAGGCGGGTGTATGTTACGTATGGCGGATGAAGCGTGTGTTCTAGTTTTTTTATAACTCAGTTTTAACTTGTGACTAAGTCTACTTATAATCGGACTTCTGGTCCAATGGCCAGAGATTTTGAAGGCAAAGTTTGCGTGACGTTCGATTCCCGCTGAGCTATACAAATAAATAAAGTTGAAGCTTTTTATTAAATCACATGTTTTTGTCTGTCTGTCTGTCTGTTTGTTCCGACTAATCTCTGTAACGGCTGGACCGATTTTGACTGGAATTTCACTGGTAGATAGCTGATGTAATAAGGAGTAACTAAGGCTTATTGTAAGAATTTGAACAATAACTTTTTAGTTAAATTCATGCGGACGATGTCGCGGACACAGCTAGTTATATAATATACCTCTTGATAATTCCACACAAATTGACCTCTTTTCGCGATTTGCGAATCTCTTCATTGCGGATTCGATCTAATATCGTTACTCCGCACATTTTTCGAAAAGATCCCAACTGCATATAAGCTATTTTCATACTTCCTCCGACATACCCAGGAGATAAAGTTATTTTCTATTCTATTTATAATGTTATTAAGTATTATAAGATAACTAATTCAAAGGCGTATGTATATTACTCGTGCTTGAGTAACGGCGATGGATCGCCATCTGTCACGTTGGTACCTAATATACCTCTGGCGGAAAGTGGGTGTGTGGGTATTACCTATACACCTCTGCCTACCCCTTCGGGGACCCTTGTGGGAAGGCGAGAGGATATATTATATTATTATTATTACCGTGGTCTGAAAGAAGATGTAGTGACAAAAATTGAGAAAGGTATGCTGAGATGGTTTGGCCATGTCGAGAGAATTAATGAAGAACGATTGACGAAGAAAGTGTATAAGGCGAGTGTGAATGAAAGTGTTGGAAGGGGTAGACCTAGACGGACGTTTCTAGACCAAATTAGGGACGTCTTGAAAAAAGGTCAGGTCAAGAGTACCCTACACCGAAGAGCATGTATGAAGGGAATAATGAAAGTGGACGAAGCGAAACAAGTATGTAAGGATCGTAGCAAGTGGAAAGAAGTGGTCTCTGCCTACCCCTATGGGTAGGAGGCGTGATTATATGTATGTATGTATGTACCTATTATTATTTCTAATTATGTTTCTTTCGTAATTGCACCCGTGTGAAGCAAGTGCGGAGCGCTAGTATTACTTTCGAATATCTCTTAGGTATATTTTAGGCATAACATTATGTGAAAGAAATGACAATATAGGACTTGCTAGGGCTGCGCCAGCGTGTCGACAATGGGCCCGCGGAGCGGACGTCGCTAATTGGTACAGCCCTAGGCGCTTGGAGTCGGCGGATGCGCGGACAAAGAGCCGTAGAGTCGCTATTAATACCAAAACTTTATTAAATTTACTACGCTCTATCCCAATTTGATACATACATATACATATCATCACGCTGAGTCCCCAACGGGGTAGGCAGAGAGTATAGAGCGCCAGTTCTGTCTAGACTTATATACCTACCTCTTTCGCTTCGTCCACTTTAATCAGTCTCTTCATACATGCTCGTCGGTTTCGAGTACTCTTAACGTTCCCGTCCTTGAGAGTCCGATCTATTTGATCCAGGTAGTTGGAACGTGGTCTTCCTCTGCCTCTTCTTGCACACACTTTTGCTTTGTATATCTGTTTCGTCAATATGATATACAAATTTTTTGTCACGCAGGTTTCTTCTCGATATAAGTTGGGAGGAAACCTGCATACGTCTGAGAAGCAATTCAAAGGCGTATGTATAGTCGTGCTTGAGTTACGGCGACGGACTCGAAATCTGTCACGTTGGCACCTAAAATATATCTCTGGCGGAAAGTGGGTGTGTGGGTACTACCTGTACAACTCTGCCTACCCCTTGGGGATCCTTGTGGGAAGGAGTGAGGATATATTATAAATATATAATTATATATATATGATATATAATAGCGACTCCACGCCATTCCCTGTACTGTCAAAGTTTAGTAAAGTATGTCTCCCTTTAAAAATAATAACAATAATATGTATAATCCCGTCTCGCACACAGCCAGGAATGTAAGAGGCGTGTTGCCAACAGTTCATAGTTAGCATACCCCACCAAATATTTGTTTACTAGCGGCGCCCAGCGTTTTCACCCGCGGGAACATCGATTAATTAGTATAACTTTATCTATCTGATATACAAAGCAAAAGTGTGTGCAAGAAGAGGCAGAGGAAGGCCACGTTCCAACTACCTGGATCAAATAGATCGGACTCTCAAGGACGGGAACGTTAAGAGTACTCGAAACCGACGAGCATGTATGAAGAGACTGATGAAGTGGGCGAAGCGAAATAGGTATGTAAGTCTAGAGAGAACTGGCGCTCTATACTCTCTGCCTACCCCGTTAGGGACTCGGCGTGATGATATGTATGTATGTAACTTTATCTTGATTGATTTCCAGAACAAACATATCCTCTATGTAAATCAAGCTAGGAGTCAGTAGTAGTAAGTAATAATGCCGAAATTTAATTGTATATTTTTATGTGTCTGTAACCTACTAACACTAGAATTTAAGTTAAAATTTGTTACTAAACCTATGGACTCCGGTCTGAAATAAAAATATTCTATTCTATTCTATTCTATTCTTATAATAATGTATCCTCACGCCTTCCCACAAGGGGGTAGGGATGGGGTAGGCAGAGGTGTATAGGTAGTACCCACACACCCACTTTCCACCAGAGAGGTGCTAACGGGACAGATGGCGAGTCAGTGGCTGTTACTCCAGCACGACTATACATACGCAGTTGAATGTCTTCTCAGACGTATGAAGGTTTCCTCTCGATGTTTTCCTTCACCGTAAAGCTCGTGGTGTGACTAATCACTGTACTTAAGTTCAGAAAAACTCATTGGTACAGTCGGGATTGGCACTTGTCATCTTTGTGTCGCAGGCAACTACTCGAACCACTCGGCCACCACGGCTTTTGTTCGAGGCGTTAATAAACATTTACCTAACTAATATATATAATATAGAGAGCCGTGGTGGCCGAGTGGTTCGAGCAGTTGCCTGCGACGCAAAGGTCGCAAGTTCGAATCCCGATTGTACCAATGAGTTTTTCTAAAACTTAAGTACAGTGATTAGTCACACCACGAGCTTTACGGTGAAGGAAAACATCGTGAGGAAACCTGCATACGTCTGAGAAGAAATTCAAAAGGCGTATGTATAGTCGTGCTTGAGTAACGGCGTTGGACTCGCCATCTGTCACGTTGGCACCTAATATACCTCTGGCGGAAAGTGGGTGTGTGGGTATTACCTATACACCTCTGCCTACCCCTTCGGGGACCCATGTGGGAAGGCGTGAGGATATATTATTATATATAACATATTAGAAAATGCCCGGGGCTATGTATAACTATTCTCAACTAGAGCTTGAGAGATGCCTATTAAAACTTTATGACTTTTGTTAAACTTTTCTTGATTTTTTTCTTATAGGCGGCGGTCTGGTCAGAGCTCTTGACTGAGAAGCTTGAGGTCGCGAATCTGATTCCCGCTGAGGGCAGATATTTGTGTGATGAACACGAGTATTTGTACCTTAGTCTTGGATGTCCTATGTATTTATGTACATATCTATTTAACCGACGAGCATGTATGAAGAGACTGATTAATGTGGACGAAGCGAAAGAGGTATGTAAGTCTAGAGAGAACTGACGCTCTATACTCTCTGCCTACCCCGTTAGGGACTTGGCGTGATGATATGATGATGATGATCTATCTTTAAAAGTCAATATATCGTTGTCTAGTTACCATAACACAAGCTTTGCTTAATTTGGGGCTATGTCAGTTCGTGTAGAAGTGTCCCAAGGTTTCAAGTCTATAAATATTAAATGCTTAATTACTGCCCCGATCCCTTGGGTAGTACAATAACAGCATACACAAAAAAGACTTTCTCTTGAATCACTCTATCTATTTGTGAAAACTAGCATTTTTTTTTTTTTTTGTGTGGTGTCTCGTAGCGTGAGTTCCGGGAACTTTTGCTACTTAACCGGACAAAGGCGAGACCTAGGCCTCCAGCCAGGCACTTTACATGCTAAGCAACACAGCTAAGGGCACCCCCTCTGGGGTACGGACCTCGGCTTAGAGCGTTGCTGGTTCGCGAGCAAGGGAGCTGGACTGGTCTGGTATGGTATTATTATTATTAAGTTATTAGGGGGAGGGGGTTTGCACTACTGGCTCGGCTCGGGCCGGCACTTGCGAAAGTCTGGGGGGAGCGTTACGGCTTATTCGCGTCGAGCCTCGCCGGCGAGGACGGAACAGTGGTCGGTTTTGTGTCGTGTTGTTTGTGTGTCGTCGGGCGTCCTGGAGGACCGTTATGTCATCATCTGGTTCGATGATGGCATGTCTTGGGCGTCTTACTTTTGAAATAAGGGAGGGTGTGTATCGGGCGGCCGATACGACGAGGGGGTTGGGATGATTAACAGCAGAATCGAAATGACGTTTCGACAGTTTCTTCATAAACTGTTTGATTGTGGGGACTTTAAGGTCAACATGCAGTTGACTGTTTCTCATGTACCACGGGGCACCTGTGGCTCTCCGGAGGAACCGGTTTTGGAGCGTTTGAAACGGGTGGAGTACTGACTCTTTGGATTGTGCGAACACAACACACGCGTAAGTCATGATCGGTCTGATGCACGTCAAGTAAATCCTCACCTTGGATTTCAATGAGAGTTTACTCTTCGAATTTATCATGCAATGGAGTCTACCAAGCGCGCAGGCGGCTCGCGCGCGTACCGTCTTTGCGTGGTGTTGGAAGGTAAGTCTTCGGTCGAGGGTCACTCCCAGGTATTTGGCCTTGTCTTCCCAGGGAATGGGATTGTCGAAGAGTTGAAAACTAGCATAAACTTATAAGAATTCCTCTTGAATCATTCTAAGTATTTGTGAAAACCTCATTAAAATCTGAGAAGCAATTCAAAGGCGTATGTATAGTCGTGCTTGAGTAACGGCGATGGACTCGCCATCTGACACGTTGGCACCTAATATACCTCTGGCGGAAAGTGGGTGTGTGGGTATTACCTATACACCTCTGCCTACCCCTTCGGGGACCCTTGTGGGAAGGCGTGAGGATATATTATTATATAATATATTAGAAAATGCCCGGGGCTATGTATAACTATTCTCAACTAGAGCTTGAGAGATGCCTATTAAAACTTTATGACTTTTGTTAAACTTTTCTTGATTTTTTTCTTATAGGCGGCGGTCTGGTCAGAGCTCTTGACTGCGAAGCTTGAGGTCGCGAATCTAATACCCGCTGAGGGCAGATATTTGTGTGATGAACACGAGTATTTGTACCTTAGTCTTGGATGTCCTATGTATTTATGTACATATCTATTTAACCGACGAGCATGTATGAAGAGACTGATTAATGTGGACGAAGCGAAGGAGGTTTGAATGTCTAGGGAGAACTGGAGCTCTATACTCTCTGCCTGCCCCGTTAGGGACTCGGCGTGATGATATGATGATGATGATCTATCTTTAAAAGTCAATATATCGTTGTCTAGTTACCATAACACAAGCTTTGCTTAATTTGGGGCTAGGTCAATTTGTGTGGAAGTGACCCAAGGTTTCAAAAGTCTATAAATATTAAATGCTTAATTACTGCCCCGATCCCTTGGGTAGTACAATAACAGCATACACAAAAAAGACTTTCTCTTGAATCACTCTATCTATTTGTGAAAACCGCATTAAAATCTGAGAAGCAATTCAAAGGCGTATGTATAGTCGTGCTTGAGTAACGGCGATGGACTCGCTATCTGTCGTTAGCACCTGAAATATACCTCTGGCGGAAAGTGGATGTGTGGGTATTACCTATACACCTTTGCCTGTCCCTTCTGGGACCCTTGTGGGAAGGCGTGAGGATATGTACATATGTGTAAATAGATATGTATAGATGAAGTCCAGAGAGAACTGGCGCTCTACTCTCTCTGCACACCGCGTGAGGGTCTCGGCGTGTTGCCATCTATGTAAGTCGACTCATTTAGTCAGTTGAACAAAGTGCATAATGATTACTGAATACGGATGTATGTTTTAAATAGGCAAAGAGCATTCCCTAGGGCGCTACCACAGTACGCACTTTTAGTAAGTGTATAAAACTAATTAATTTCATTCATTTTCAAGCAGTGGTGGCCGAGTGGTTCGAGTTGTCTGCGCAACAAAGATCGCAAGTCCAAATCCCGACTGCACCAGTGAGTTTTTCTGATCTTAATTACAGTGATTAGTCACACCATGAGCTTAAAGGTGGAGGAAAACATCGAGAGGCAATCTGCATACGTCTGAGAAGCAATTCAAAGGCGTATGTATAGTTGAGCTGGGTGCGACGTATGCAGTTTTCCTCTCGATGTTTTCCTTCACCTTAAAGCTCATGGTGTACTTAAGTTCCAATAAATAGGTAATATTTGATTGTACATAATTCCTATTGAATGTTGTGTGTTTAGTTGTCATGGTAACCAGGCCACTCCTCACTTGTCATCATGGGTGGGGCTCTGTTAGGGGTGTGGGTTATATATCTATGTATTTATAATGGCCATTCTCATTGTTTGGTATATGGGTACTAGCGACCGGCCAACAGAGCATGACAGACTGACAGGGTCAATTAGCCCCACCCAACCTGATAGTGTGTATTTCAATCGCCGATACCTGTAGTACAGGCTCTGCCCAGTTTAGGGTCAGTTGGCTTTGTGTGAGATGTCCACAATATTATTGTATATTAACATCTATATAAGTGTGTATATCAATCGCCGATGCCTATAGTGCAGGCTCTGCCCAGTTTAGGGTCAGTTGGCTTTGTGTGAGATGTCCACAATATTATTGTGTATTAACATCTATATAAGTGTGTATATCAATCGCCGATGCCTATAGTACAGGCTCTGCCCAGCTTAGGGTCAGTTGGCTTTGTGTGAGATGTCCAGAATATTAGTGTATTGTATATTAACATCTATATAAGTGTGTATATCAGTCGCCGATGCCTATAGTACAGGCTCTGCCCAGTTTAGGGTCAGTTGGCTTTATGTGAGATGTCCAAAATATTATTGTATATTACATCTATGTAAGTGTGTATATCAGTCGCCGATACCTATAGTACATAATAGGAAAGTTGTTAAGTCTTACTCCTTGCAGCCTTCACATGAAATAAAACCAACATTAACTATTTATAATATTTTTTTATTTCTTTCTTTATTGGGTTACATACATGTACATATTAACAGGATTTTGTAATTAACAAAGCAGGTGCTTTAACCATGGCCTGTTGTTGCAATCATAACTCAAGAATGATTAACCATACATATGACGACGATCACAACGTAGGATAAGCAAATATGACGTTTACAACCACCTCCTTCACACTCTTCAATAGTTTCAAATTGTATTATACACTTCTCATCAGAAATATTGAAACACATTGCAAGTTTATGTTTTATAAGGAATGTCAAATGTGTAATCCTCACGCCTTCCCACAAGGCTCCCCGAAGGGGTAGGCAGAGGTATATAGGTGCCAACGTGACAGATGGCGAGTCCATCGCCGTTACGAAAGAAGTTATCGCCGTTAAGAAATTCAAAATTTGAATTTCTTCTTCTGAGAAGGTTCTTCTTCGTATACAGGTTTCCTCTCGATGTTTCCTTTCACCGTAAAGCTCGTGGTGTGACTAATCACTGTACTTAAGTTCAGAAAAACTCATTGGTACAGTCGGAATTCGAACTTGCGATCTTTGTGTCGCAGGCAACTGCTCGAACCACTCGGCATGTACAATTACGAAATTAAAGACATAATTTACACAGCATACTATAATTAATAATAATATATCCTCACGCCTTCCCACAAGGGTCCCCGAAGGGGTAGACAGGTAACTATAATTAAATATAATAATTGCAATAGCATACATACAGCAAACATGTGCCGTTCACTCCTTCACGGGGTAGGCAGAGAGGGATCGCTTCACAAAATAAAAAAAGCAGATTTTCAATATATTTATTTTACAAAAAATTTGTTTTTTACTCAATCCTAAACGACGTAGTTTTATTAATCCACTACTTTCCAGTACTAATTACAAGTAATGCCAAGTAGTGGACCATTTCTCTACCGTGGACTCATCTTCTTCGTCTCGCCACTTCCTCGAAGATACTGTACAGGGTATGCCCTTATCAGTTCTCCGTCCAGTAGACTTAAATCACAGGCAAGAAGAAATGACAAGGGCACACCAAAGTACACTACAGCGCCATCTGTCGTCGAGTAAGGACTGCTTGCGCCATCTGTCGCCGGGTAGATGAACTTGTTGGTAGATTGCTTAGCTAAGGACGAGTTAAGTTTAATTTACAATGTTTGATACAATAATGTTGTATTCTTTAAATAAACAATGTTCAAATTTTGCATAGATTATACAACACTATTTACTGATTTCTATGGCAGTGTAATCGTTGAGGTTATCTTAGAGAGTACAGCATGGAGTTTTTCAAGAAGAGTGTGAAAAGATTTCTGCAGGGTCGGCAACGCTCGAGTGATACCCCTGGAGTAGCATATGTCCATGGACGGCGGTAGCCGCTTACCATCAGGCGGACTGTGCGCTTGTTTGCCAACTTAGTGGTATATAAAACACAACTATATATACGACTTTGAATGTCATTTCAGGCGTATGCAGGTTTCTCGATATTTTCCTGCACCGTATAGCTCGTTGTGACTTGTACTTAAACAATTAAATTAATTACAAAAAATACGCATCTTGGATTAAAATCTATAATTAAGAAAAAAACATGCGCTATTTTCCTTTGAGTACCTGCAACAAAAGAATAATATTTTAATTAAACACGGTAGAAGACAGGCCGAATCAGTGGCGCCATTGTGTTGGAAATCATCTTAATTACATTTGTCAAATAAAGTGGTTTGCTTTGCGTGGTCGCATTGTGATTTCTTTTGTAGGGCCTGTTTTAAGGTTGTACAAATGTCAATTAAAGAAACCCACTGGTGTGTACTACACTGCGTGTGTACTAATTAGCGGTCTTATTTAAGAGGAAGATTTTTAATGAGAGTTTATACATCTACCACAACAAAGAAATCGCAAAAAGACTATTTATAATAGTTTTATTTCAATAGTTGTCCCACCCAGCTTCGCCAGGGTGAAAAAGTAAAATTTCCTGAAACGCAGCGCCACCTATCGGGTGCAATTGAGAATCTAAACCGTTCTCGAATCCACCTGAAGACACAGAAGATTTAATTAGATTTGTCCGGCCGTTTAATAATAATAATAATTAATCTTTATTGACTTAATTACAAGATAATAATATTACATGGTTTGGGATCTCTTCTTTTAAGTTCCAAGAACCTGTATTAGAAGAGTCCCCTGTCTTTCTGTGGTCTTCAATAAAATTAATACAATTTAGCAAATTGTGTGTGTGTGTGTTTAGGAGGAGTTAAGTGATATACACACGCGCAGAAGAAATATATAATATACTAGCTGTCCCGGATAAAAGCCACGGACCCAGTGGCGCCACCTATCGGGTACAATTGTGAATGTAAATAATTTTTGGAGCCACCTGAAGAAACTCAGAATTTTTTTAGCACAACTATACATACGCCCTTGAATGTCTTCTCAGTCGTATGTATATTAACTCTGGACGTTTGTCTTCACCGTCAAAGCTCGTGTGACTAATCACTGTACAGATCTATTTAAAAAAATATTTCCGTAAAGAGCTTGTCTTTAAGAACCGACCCCCACAGACGTGCAAAGGCCCGTGAAGTGAACGGGACGAGTGCGTGAAATGGACCCCTACTAGATTTACGACCTCCGCCCAAGCGGTTACCACTTAAATCGACCGTTAATCTGGGGCCCGCTTGACCACATACCGACAAATGTGTTCTTGAAATTGATTTTTCCTCTGTTTTTTCAGATTTACGAGTCGATGCACACGATTGATGTATTAACATACAGAAACTAGTTGTCCCGCCCAGCTTCGCTGGGGTGAAAAAGATTTAAAAAAAAATGTTGGAGTTGGACAACCCTTATCCTTACTAATATTATAAATGTGAATGTAAGTTTGTTTGTTACGCTTTCACGTAAAAATTACATAACCGATTATCATGAAAGTTTGTACACATATTCCTGGAGATATAAGAAGTAACATAGGATACTTTTTCTGAAAAAAAAAAAAAAACATTTGTACGACTGAAAAAAAGCCGGTTTACTGATATTTTTTATGGTGATGGCTTATACCCAGGATTAAGACATAGGCTACATTTGAATCCCGAAAGATTCAAAGCTCTAATATTATAAAGGCAAAAATATGTATGTTGCTCTTTCCACGCGGGCGAAGCCGCGGGCGTAAGCTAGTAATAATATAATAATAATAAATACCTGGGACAATTCCACACACATTGACCTAGTCCCAAATGAAGCAAAGGTTAAGTTATGGTAACTAGACAACGATATATTTACTTATATAGATAGATATATACATAAGTACATAGGACATCCAAGACTAAGGTACGAGTACTCGTGTTCATCACACAAATATCTGCTCTCCTTATCACTCAAGTGTATGAAAAATTTACAGTAGCAGATTCTCAGACCTACCGAATATGCATATAAAATTTCATACAAATCTGTATCTACCTTGTGTGAAGCTCGGCGTGATGATATGTATGTTCTATATATCTATGTATGGATCAAGGAGCTTATCCGGTCGCGATAAGAAATTGCTCAAAGAAGACTCATTAAGTTAGGATGTTTTAATATCATTGGAAAGACATCATTATAATTTTGAGAGCTGGGCTCTTGTCGGCGTCTCTGATGCAGATATTGTTATTGTATACCTAATGATTTGGAAAGAGTAACCGTGGAGTTTCTTGCCGGTTCTTCTCCATGGAAACGACCAGCCCGAAACGTGCACTTTTTTCGACGTTTTATAAGTGGCAACTAGGCATAACGTTGGTTTGGACACAGAAAGGATGAGTGAAGATTGACGAAACAGATATACAAAGCAAAAGTGTGTGCAAGAAGAGGCAGAGGAAGGCCAAGTACCTGGATCAAATCGATCGGACGCTCAAGGACGGGAACGTTAAGAGTACTCGAAACCGACGAGCACGTATGAAGAGACTGATGAATGTGGACGAAGCGAAAGAGGTATGTAAGTCTAGAAAGAACTGGCGCTCTATACTCTCTGCCTACCCCGTTAGGGACTCGGCGTGATGATATGTATGTATGTATGTAACTAGGCATATGTGAAATAAAAATATTTTTATTTTTGTCCCTTCCATTTGCTTCTGTCCAGCGCAACCTCCTTGACCTCCTATGTTATCGGTATAAGTATCAAAATTAAAAATTGATTTACAGCCCATGGCCGCCCAATAAAGGCTCGTAACGAGGTCCGCGAGGTCATTTTGTCTTATTAACGACCTCTCGGGGTCACGAAAGTTCGCGGTGTAAGCGGCTTATTTTTATTAATAGCTTGAAAAATACCCTGGTGTTGCGGTTTAGCAACTAATTTGTAGAAGTGGTTTTAATGTGGCCGAGTGGTTCGAGTAGTTGACTGCGACGCAAAGATCGCAAGTTCGAATCCCGACTGCACCAATGAGTTTTTCTGATCTTAAGTACAGTGATTAGTCACATCACAAACTTTACGGTGAAGGAAAACATCGAGAGGAAACTTGCATAGTAAGCAAAATAAGCGGTATGTAAATCTAGAGAGAACTGGCGCTCTATACTGTCTGCGGGGTAGCCCTTAGGGACGGCGTGATGATATGATGATGATGAATGTACTAAGATCAGAAATAAATCTAAATTATAGTCTTTTCTGTGGGCAAGTTTTAAAGACGATTCCTTTCAGTGTGGTGTAGTGTAGTGTCATGGTATTAGTGCACTTCTTTGCGGCATCTATGTCTACATAAAGCTAATAACTCCCACTAAGAGGTATCCCAAATAAAAACTCTTTCTGCGGAACCTCTACGGATTTTCACATACTATTATTCCTTGTCTGTATAACCCTAATGACTATTACACACCATCCTTAGATTACGTCTATAAACACGTCCCGACCATTCGGGGGTGTTAATTAATAGTCATAGTGTCAGTAGTTTAGTGCGACCGCGCCATCTGTCGAGTGGTAGCGGAAGCTTAGTACCGTCTGAGTGGCGTTAGATGGCGGTGCAGTTGATTTGTTGTTACGACGAGTAGTTCGCTAAATTGTTCATGCATTCGGTTTGTATTGTTTGATGCTGTAAGGGAATGTAAATTAATAGTTCGATTTGAAGTGTAATTACACTGCTGTCTACCACTTAGAGATATAAATGTCATATTGATGGGGCTTGACTCGTTTTTAATGTTGCCTGCGACGTAAAGGTCGCAAGTTCGAATCCCGACTGTACCAATGAGTTTTTCTGAACTTAAGTACAGTGATTAGTCACACCACGAGCTTTACGGTGAAGGAAAACATCGAGAGGAAACCTGCATACGTCTGAGAAGAAATTCAGAGGCGTATGTATAGTCGTGCTCGAGTAACGGCGATGGACTCGCTGTCTGTTACGTTGGCACCTAATATACCTCTGGCGGAAAGTGGGTGTGTGGGTATTACCTATACACCTCTGCCTACCCCTTCGGGGACCCTTGTGTGAAGGCATGAGGATATATTATTATTATAAATTAAATTATTTGGATGATTACAGTACCACTTTCGTGCGATAGAGGAAATATGAATGAAAAAACGAATGGCTTAATATACTTCAGGTTAACTTTCTGTCTCTTAACAATTCTTCCTTTATAATATCTCTACGTACTTTCCTGTATTGCTGACAACGAAAATGTTGAATTGCATGTTGATCGGTTCAGTAGTTATAATGTGGTAGCGAAACAAACCCATTTTCGCATTTACAATATTATTAGTTAAGACATCATTACATGAGGTAATCTAAGTTTTTCGGTTAAAGGAAAATCAATTTCAACAAAGTGGGATAACCAAGAGTTTTATTAATAAATATTCATAACATTCCGCAAAACGGCCACAAAATCATAACGACGCCATTTTAAAATCATTATTGACTATAAAATTTACTTTATCGCAACACTAATGTAATGATAAGTGCCATGTAATCAAAATGAGAGTAATAATGGACGTTATGGAGGGTGGGAGTGTGTTGCTAGCTATTAGCGCCGTTGTATTAAAAGTGTTACCAGTTTATCTTCATATCTTCACGCCATCCCACTAGGGGTATGTAGAGGTGTGTCGACAGTACGCTACAATTTTCTCCGGAGATATATTGTAGGTGCCATCGCCGTTTCTCAGACAGGACTTTGTATGTTTTACAAATAGAATGCAGGTTTCTTCTCGATGTTTTCTTCAACGTAAAGCTTTCGAAGTAATTAAGTTCAGAAAAACTCATTGGCACAATCGGGATGCGAACTTGCATTCTTCGTGCTGCAGACGCTCCAACCATTCTGCCACTATGGCTTCATAGATAATATTAAAACGAGGACGGGTACCTTTAAGTAATGAGAGCGTTAAATCATTCTAGTCACGACTATTGACAAGGGTAGACGCCTCTAGGCGCTCCATCACTTAAAATTGAATAGCTATAATTACAAGTTGAGGTGTCACCGGGCTGGTGGGGTCGTTTAGAATGTCCTCATCACACAATTAAAAACTATTTAAAATATTATCTAATGAATATCCTTCACAGTTTGTACTAGTCGTAGTTCAAGCTATATAAAGTACTTTTTTTTTTTGATTCTCATGTCAAT
The DNA here is from genome assembly GCA_016069955.1 of Drepana arcuata. NCBI lineage: Eukaryota > Metazoa > Arthropoda > Insecta > Lepidoptera > Drepanidae > Drepana > Drepana arcuata. Next base: position 15,902 of record JACCPG010000005.1, read on the forward strand.
ACGTATATTTACGTTAAGTTAATGTATAATGTATATCCTCACGCCTTTCCCACAAAGGTCCCCGAAGGGGTAGGCAGAGATGTATAGGTAATACCCACACATCCACTTTCCGCCAGAGGTATATTAGGTGCCAACGTGACAGATGGCGAGTCCATCGCCGTTACTCAAGCACGACTATACATACGCCTTTGAATTTCTTTCAGACGTATGCAGGTTTCCTCTCGATGTTTTCCTTCACCGTAAAGCTCGTGATGTGACTAATCACTGTACTTAAGTTCAGAAAAACTCATTGGTACAGTCGGGATTCGAACTTGCGATCTTTGTGTCGCAGGCAACTGCTCGAACCATTCGGCCACCACGGCTCCGTATTCGTATCAATGTTTACGTATTTGGTAAAAATGTTTAATGAGATGAAACCGTAAGTAAGGGATGTTAGTTCAAACCTTGGTAGCCTGTATCGATGAGTCGGAAAGATTGCCATTTGAATCCCTAATGTACCGATGTGTTTTTCTGAAATTAAGTACAGCGATTAGTCACACCACAAGCTTTGTGGTGAAGGAAAACATCAAAAAGCATAAGGTTGTGACAAAATACAAATAAGTTTTGGCCAGTCGTGACTAAAAGACTCGCCACACGTCACACTTCTTGGAAAGTTTCAGCGGGAAACCGAGTTAGTTGATTTTTTTTCTGGAGTTAGTTTTACTACTTTTTGTAAACATTGTTAAACTACTAGAGCAGACACATATATCTATTTACAATAACATCACTGCAATATATTTACATACATAGGAACATAGTACAAAATTCAGTCCTCATTACTGGGCGCCCAACGTGGGGCTCCTTCATTACGCAAACTGAAGGTGGGTGCCCTATTAATATTTCATATCCATTTCAAGCACACGTCATAATTGATGTCTTTGCCTATTTTGGTAGCGCTATACTCGGAAGATTTTAATTATTTGGCGTTATTACACTGACTAGAGAAATGGGTGTTTGTTCATGATATTATTATTATACATATATCACTCTGACAGGGTGGGCGAAGTAAAGCATTAGTATTCTAGACGTTTATCGCTTCATCCACATTCATCAGTCCCTTCACAAATGCGGACTTCAAGTACGCTTTACATTCCCATCCTTGAGTGTCCTATCGATTTCATCCAGGTAGTTGAAACGTGGTCTACCTCTGCCTCTTTGTCGCGCTGTATATGTTTCTCCCTATTTCAGTTTATTATTATTATTGCTGTGGTAATCATGGTTATCTGTTCGTATCTATAAACACTTGGGAAACTCTGGACAAGAGAGATCAAAGTATTAAGGCTCCTTGTTGCCTAACAATTACAATCGCCCCAAATCCCCAAGTTCCAGATGAGATCACACCGCCATTAATATAGACACATCTCGCGGCGAATCATAACATAGCCTTTGAAAAATGCCTTTACCTCTCGTCCATCGTTCATTACATTGCGAAACAAAAGCAGTTACGGGAACGCTGAATATTTTACGCGCCATTCCGTCAGACGGGAGGATAGCAATTTGGTGATACATCCCGCTCGGGGAGCGTTATGATACCTTTCGACTTTATAAACTATTCATCGCGCTCGTATTGACGTCACGTCAATCGCCAACGGCGCCATCTACTAAGCTGGGCGGAGTTTCACGCTACTTGACGCTAGATGGCGTAAGTTAATACATCGCGTGGGCGTAATTTGGTTGTGGACTCATCGTTATACGCATAATTTTTGTAAATATAGTACTAGTAATTTTTCTGAACTTGACTACAATGATTAATCACACCGCTGAATAATCGCAAGCGTTGGGAGAAAACTTGCAACCATTTGTGGACAAATACAAAGACTACATACGTATGCATCGTGCTTGAGAAACGGTGATGGACTCTCATCCAATGTATCTATGACAAAAAGCATTATTGGACCTGTGAACTCTTATATGTACATAAATTTGGACCTATAGAAAGGATGAGTGAAGAAAGAGTGACAAAACAGATATACAAAGCGAGTGTGCAAGAAGAGGCAGAGGAAGACCATGTTCCAACTACCTGGATCAAATCGATCGGACGCTCAAGGACGGGAACGTCAAGAGTACTCGAAACCGACGAGCATGTTAGAAGAGACAGATAAATGTGGATGAAGCGAGGAGGTATGTAAGTCTAGAGAGAACTGGCGCTCTATACTGTCTGCCTACCCCGTTAGTGACTCGGCGTGATGATATATGTAGGTACATATATTTGAACTCAATGAAGCGGAGAAATCTCATTACTTAAAACCGCCACAGCACAATAAAATCCACCGATCTTTGACAAGAAAAAATTTGAAAATAAGAACGGAGGCTCGAGTTTCGACGAGAAAAAAAATTCATTCGCTAAAATCAAAAACTGCGATAAAAAAACCTCAATATCTGACATAAAAGGCTGTATCTTCGCCAACCATAGCCCGATTGCAGTGAAAAGAAATGCCTTCGCATTTTTAAACGTTGTTGAGGTTTCGTAACAAAGGCCTTCCGCTCAATTTTTTTT
>JACCPG010000005.1:19437-113979 GCA_016069955.1 Drepana arcuata
ATGGTGACGCGCATTGGCTTTCGCTAATAGCCGGTTATTTTGTGTACGGCTAACCGGGTAGAGATATCAATAGCCAGGTACCCGCTTGATCCACACAATACCATGTTTCTCCTGTTAAGGGTAGTTGACTGGTAGAAATACTTTAGCATTAACCCATTGTCCTCAATTGTGCATAAATATTAAATAAACAAAAAAGAACGCCAAATATTTTACTACGACCGCGGTTTCATACATATCATCACGGGGTAGGCAGAGAGTATAGAGCGCCAGTTCTCTTCGACTTACATACCTCTTTCGCTTCGTCCACATTCATCAGTCTGGTCATACATGCCCGTCGGTTTCGAGTACTCTTGACGTTCCCGTCCTAGAGTATCCGATCGATTTGGTAGTTGGAACTTCTTCTGCGTCTTCTTTCACACATTTTCGGGGTTTGAAATCTAAAGCTTTATATATTATATAACAAAATTATACAAGTATAAAAGCTTTAGAATTTAAAACAACTTGGACTCAGTGTGACCGTGGTCTTACTACTATGGTAACCGCAATCACAGGACAACTTGGGACAAAGGCGAGATAAACACTTCATGAGTTGCTATAGCAACCCATTTCCGTGGGTTAACCTGCTTTAGTGCAAAACCTAACAGAGCTACGGTGGCAGAGTGGTGTGACTAAACGCCCGCAAAGACTAAGATTTTTTTTATTTAACAAGATTGGCAAACAAGCATACCCCACCTGATAGCAAACAGTTTCCGCAGCCTATTTACAATTACAATACCGAAGTATCACTTACACGTTGTCGCTGTGTTCGGAGAGTTATAGTGTGTTGGCAGCATAATGGGGCCAATCCCTCTGCTGCCAACACAATATAACAATCATCCCTCTCCCCAAGGAGCTCATTACTGGAAACTTTATTCACCGCGTAGGAACACAACACAAAAAAAAATGTTATTTGGCTACGGACTTCTATAAGGTGGAGGTGTCCTGCCCCAGTCGGTAGTTCTAAATTTGAACGGAAAAGGATTGAAAACTTCGAATCCCGACAGTACCAGTTTTTCTGATCAATCACACCACGAGCTTCAAAGTGAAGGAAAACATCGAGAGAAAACCTCCAAACGTTTGAGGAAGGTTTATCAGTACCATTCCCGGGTCTAGTCTCGTCATCTGTCCCGCAGCCACTCCCGAAATGTAATAGTAATTACAGCTATGACGTCACTGGTGGCTATGATGTCATTGTTTACTGTAAAGGACATTTTACAAGCAATTAACACATCGACTCATTAGTTGTGAGTTGGGCCTTGTGGCAGTCAATTGTTATTATGCAAACGAGGTCTGATCTTCACGCCTTCCCACAAGACTCCAGGGCCAGGCAGAGGTGTGTAACTGTACTTCCCACCAGAGATATATTTTACTTGCCAACGTGACAGATGGCGCGCCTTTATGATACGCCTTTCTGTGACTAATCACTGTACTAAAGTTCAGAAAAACTCATTGGTAAAGTCGGGATTGGAACTTGCGATTGGCAACCACTCAAATCACTCGGCCACCACGGCTTTTGCCGGCGAAATTTTAATTATCTGCCAAACCACCAGACGCGCAGTAATGAAGTTTAATAATTCCACCCCGATGGGTTTCTTGATGGGCTAGCTATTGGATATGAAATAGATACAAGATTACACGACAATATCATAAGATAACTATGTCTGTAAGAGCCGTGGTGGCCGAGTGGTTCGAGCAGTTGCCTGCGACGCAAAGGTCGCAAGTTCGGATCCCGACTGTACCAATAACTTTTTCTGAACTTAAGTACAGTGATTAGTCACACCACGAGCTTTTACGGTGAAGGAAAACATCGAGAGGATACCTGCATACGCTTAAGAAGCAATTCAAAGGCGTATGTATAGTCGTGCTGGAGTAACGGCGATGGACTCGCCATCTGTCACGTTGGCACCTAATATACATCTGGCGGAAAGTGAGTGAGTGGGTGTGGTTTATTTGTTACAACAAAATATTTTTTTTTAAGAGTCCTCGAGGCAAGGACATTAGGAATGACTTCCTATGAGTTCTCTGGTCCTATGAATTCCCCGTAGATGGCGAGAGATACGGTGGTAGAAGGTAACATTACACTATTATAAACATTAACATTACTAATATTATTAGGTACTCTTGTTTGTTTGTAACATCATTTATAAGGTGAATAAAATCCTTTGAAAATTCAAAGGCGTATGTATAGTCGTGCTTGAGTAACGGCGATGGACTCGCCATCTGTCACGCTGGCACCTAATATACCTCTGGCGGAAAGTGGGTGTGTGGGTATTACCTATACACCTCTGCCTACCCCTTCGGGGACCCTTGTGGGAAGGCGTGAGGATATATTATAAAATCCTTTAAACTAAACCAACCCCACACTTGGGGTGCAAGCTCCATAATGTAATGCGGAACCATATGCTACGCCCGCATTTGGGGGTCCATCTAATTGTATTGGCCGTAATCTGGGGTGAATCATGGAGTCACGCGGCACTGTCGGGTTAAGCGATTGTAGGCAGGATGACATGCGGATGGGTGGGCGACCGTTTGATATTGAACCGTCGAGGTTTTCCATAGAAAGGACAGCATGATGTTTTTTAAGAAGGATGTGAAAAGGTTCTTGCAGGCGTTGCTAGAGGTCGCTATGGAAAAACTTTCTTCCTACCATACTGTTCAACCGTTACTCAAGCACGACTACACATACGCCTTTGAATTTCTTCTCAGACGTATGCAGGTTTCCTCTCGATGTTTTCCTACACCGTAAAGCTCGTGGTGTGACTAATCACTGTACTTAAGTTCAGAAAAACTCATTGCTACAGTCGGGATTCGAACTTGCGACCTTTGCTTCGCAGGCAACTGCTCGAACCACTCGGCCACCACGGCTCTATTTAAAAAAGCTCTTTTATAAAAGAAAATATAGCCTATTTCACTCAGGGTGAATGTAGCTTTCCAATGGTGAAAGTATTTTTCAAATCGGTCCAGTAATTTCGGAGCCTATTCAATACAAACATAGTTACATACAAATCTTTCCTCTTTATATTAGTAAAGACGATAATGAAAGATATTATTATATTATGGGTCAGGGTTTGTCCCAGTTTGTGACCCGTGCCAAAACCGTCCGAATAATTACAGCGCAAAAACCACCCCGGGGGTTGTCCGTCCAGTTTGCAACCTTACCGGACATCTGCGCGAGGATTTATTTCTAAGCTCTAATAATAACTAGAATAGACTTTTCAATTCATCAAAGTGCCTTTATACAACTATAGCGCTATATAAGGAAGAAAATGAAAAAATACGCTTTTTTTAATACAACAAGAGTGGAGTGGAGCGCCAGTTTTCTCTAGGAATACGACTTCCGCTTCATCCATACTTTCATTCGAGACCCATCTAGCAGTTTACATCTGTGGGGTGAGTGACCGCACCTACAGGGTAGGGGGACAATGCCTTGACGTATTTATAGACATTTATGACCTATTTATGGACATCGTTACCAATCTAAAGTAATACTGTATTCTGGAACATTCATAGACACTAGAATCAAACAGACGGCCATCTAGCCTAGTGGTTAGAATTCCTGACTGCGAAGCCTGAGGTCGCGGGTTCGATATTCGCTGAGGGCAGATATTTGTGTGACGAACACGAGTATTTCTACCTTTATTTTTATAGTCTTGGATGTTCTATATATATATATATCTATATATATAAGTAAATATATCGTTGTCTAGTTACCATAACACAAGCTTTGCTTAATTTGGGACTAGGTCAATTTGTGTGGAATTGTCCCATGGTTTATTTAATTTAATCACTGTACTTGAGTTTAGAAAAACTTAACAGTACAGTCCGTGGAATTCGCAATCTTTGGGCCTTTCGTCTCAATCAATAACAGTACTTTTATTTTTTTTATTTTAGATTTACTCTAGTGTGCACACAGCAGGATTAACAGGGTTGCCACAGCTATAGGATTAACAGGGTTGCCACAGCAAGCGTTGATCATTTTAAAACACGTGCAATTAATAATTAGGGCTTACCATTAAATCCTAACGGCCTGGACCACTCTGTACAGCGTGCGTAGAATATCTGTGAAAGAGAAAAGCTATTAAGAATATTTATCACGTGGGCAACCAAATTATTATATTATTTCCAGACTTATACCTACCTACATACTCACCTAAATGTTTTGTTATATTCCAAAGGATTATTGGATAGAGTATACCCGACGAGCATGTATGAAGAGACTGATGCACACACCCACTTTCCGCCAGAGGTATATTAGGTGCCAACGTGACAGATGGCGAGTCCATCGCCGTTACTCAAGCACGACTATACATACGCCTTTGAATTTCTTCTCAGACGTATGCAGGTTTCCTCTCGATGTTTTCCTTCACCGTAAAGCTCGTGGTGTGACTAATCACCGTACTTAAGTTCAGAAAAAACTCATTGGTACAGTCGGGATTCGAACTTGCGACCTTTGCGTCGCAGGCAACTGCTCGAACCACTCGGCCACCACGGCTTCTAAAACGGGTATAAATGTCCATAAGCTCATAAACACTAGCAGTCGCCCGTTATGCCCTACCTCTCTTGAAATTACTAAGGAGGATGAACCTAGCTATATTGAACGGTGCGCACCGTTCCCACAATGCGCTTCCAGACAAAACCTACCTATTAAATTTAACAAGTGACGGGTGTACTACGCGCATGCGTCATTGGACGCGGGAACGCAGCCGATTGGCTACATCCTGCCACAAATTGAACGCGCGGACGTCCGTTTCGAACGCTGTCCGTTTAAATACTGCATTGGAAAACGGCGGTGATTTTGAATTTAGAACGTTATGATTTGGAAATGAGAAAGTAATTCTATTTTCATAGATGGCGGCAGTTTATCGGGTCCCAATGTGTCCAATTAAGTACTTAATCGACATTATTTAAAAGATCCGTAGGTCGATAATTGAGCGCTGAAAAACTATCTTCATGTGCAGAATAAGCGAAAACTGTAAAGGCCGTAAGTTAAATAATAATAATAATGGGTAATAGAATGTATGCCTGGCAAAAAAAAATCTTGTCTTGTTATCTACTTAAGGCAAATTATTATTTTTTTTAAACATTTCAAAATAGGAATAGTTGGAAATCTTACAATTTTTTAATATTTTTCAGTACCACTGTGAATTAAAATGTTATTAAATATATATTATGTAATATATGTAATAATAAGCATATAATAATATATCCTCACGCTTTCCCACAAGGGTCCCCGAAGGGGTAGGCAGAGGTGTATAGGTAATACCCACACACCCACTTTCCGCCAGAGGTATAATAGGTGCCAACGTGACAGATGGCGAGTCCATCGCCGTTACTCTAGCACGACTATACATACGCCTTTGAATTTCTTGTCAGACATATGCAGGTTTCCTCTCGATGTTTCCCTTCACCGTTCAGCTCGTGGTGTGACTAATCACTGTACTTAAGTTCAGAAAAACTCATTGGTACTGTCGGGATTCGAACTTGTGATCTTTGCGTCGCAGGCTATTAACATATGCACATAATTATTATTATAACGTCTTTCTAGTCAAACTTTAAATTCAAAATTGGAATTTGAAACTTTTAAACCCGTATGTATTATTTATTTTCCAACAAATGATGTTCTTAAAAAAACATTTTTGAATATTTATACCCCCACCAGTGAGGTAATTTGGAGTTTATAATTAAAAGACCGTGTCGCGATACGATCGGAGGGTCCTGTAGGTTTTATTTATTTAACTTTTTTTTTGCAAATGCTAAGCGAACCTCGAGCTGTAAATTGTAATTATGGCGGCGGCCTTTTAAAAGGATCTATTTAAATATTTGTTAGCTTTGCGTCGTGTTTTAAACATTTTTCAAGTTGTTTATGGCTTTTAAATGAGCTAAAAAAGTTTTTCGTTTACATTGTGGTTAAAAAATAAAGTATCTCATATCATCGCTCCGAGGCCAAGGGGTAGGGTAGGCAGAGGTCATTGAGCTCCAGTCTCGATACTTTGATATCCTGCACCCCGAGGGTGGCCTAGGCCTGTTGGTAAGCAGTACTCTCGTTCCTATATTGATCGTAATTCATTGTTTCTTCATGGCTTTTTACTGCACAGTGAAACTAGTAAGACAATCTTTTTGTATTTCAATATATATAAATTACGTGTCACGTTGTTTGTCCGCGATGGGCTCCTAAACTACTTAACCGATTTCAATCAAATTTGCACACCGTGTGCAGTTTGATCCAACTTGAAAGATAGGATAGCTTACATCTCGATTTATAGTCGCAATATTATTTTATTGCAAATTATTTGTGTATTATTTGACAGTCACAATTATCTGTTAGCTCCAAACGATTCTAACAGATGGCGGTGTCTGTTGACTGGATTGAGTAAGTATTTATTTATTTACAATGTTATATAACAGAAAGTCAAAAACCTTAACCATAGCAACGCGTGGCTTGGTCTGCTCGTAATTATATGTAAAAGATAATGTTAACTGCAGACTTTTTATCGATATTTTTAAGATTTTTTTCGTCTTACATTATTTTGATTTATCTCGTATAGTTCAGCCAGCGCTTGTAAAAATATTTTTTTAAATTGACCTACAGTTCCTAGCAACATCCATCCTTGTCCAACCGTACTTGCAAGAGAGAGATGGCACTAAGGACACGTACTCAGCTAATGACTGCACGTGGATTTGTTGTGGCAAGTGGCAAGTTGAAACAGGGAATGGAGAGGAACTAGAGAACTAGGAAAATAGTTAAGGGATGCTAAAGTATATAGGCGGGAGGAGAATCAGGGAAAATAATTTTAATAGGTCATCGCTGTGGAGGCCGATTTGTTGGAGTAGTTGCCTGCGACACAAAGATCGCAAGTTCGAATCCCGGCTGTACCAAATGACGTTTTCTGAACTTAAATGCAGTGATTAGTCACACCACGAGCTTTACGGTGAAGGAAATCATCGAGAGGAAGCCTGCATACGTCTGAGAAGCAATTCAAAAGCGTATGGCACAGTGCTTGAGTATCGGCTTGAGTGTTACGTTGACACCTAAAAGCTCCGGCAAAAACTGGGTGTAGTATGGGTAATGCGTGAGAGAAGACGTTAAGATACATATATGTACCTAAACCATCACATCTTACCCCTCACTGGGTAGGCAGAGAGTAGAGCGCCAGTTCTCTAGACCTACAGATGTCCACATTCATCCGTCACTTCTACTTGCGGCTTCAGTACAAAATTCATTGACGTAAATATGTAAATAAATAGCACCGTTCTCTCTGACTACAATGACAGAGACATAGGGAGTATAAATAGCTAAATCATATTTTAACATTAGAATAGCAAAGAGGACAACGTTATAAAAACTACAGAAACATAGCGAGTATAAATAACTAAATCAAATTTTAAAATTAGAATAGCAAATAGGACGTTAAAAAAACAATTCGAATTCGAATATCGAACGTATGGCAGCACAATGCACACAGTTCATTCGATATATACATATATATATATATATATATATATATATATATATATGTATATGTACACACTATCAGTGACGAAATCGTCCCACTTCAGGCGCGATTTACATTACAAATCACATTCGAGGTTATAGGGATGTGACGCGCGGGTCGATATGTTATCGATTTCCGTATGCGGCCCGACTGTTCACACTGGCATAGACACTGGCGACAACGCCATAGCGCGACCGTTACGGAATTTAAGACGAGTAATTATCTGAGCGGTCACAGCTCGACACAATATGTCAATAGAAATTACTTTAAATATTGAGTTGTGTGCTCAAAACCGGCGAATAAATCGTGGGCTGTCTGGTCTAGTGATCAGAGCTACTGGACTGCGAATCTTGAGGTCCCGAGTTCAATTCCCGCTGGGGGCAAATATTGGATGAACACGAGAATTTGTACCTTCATCTTGGATGTTCTATGTATTTATGGATATATCTATATTTATAAGTAAATATATCATTGTCTAGTTACCATAACACAAGCTTTGATTAACTTGGGGCTATGTCTATTTGTGTGAAAATATCTCAAGGTTATTTATTTAAGTAGGAACCACTACCTATGAGGCGACAGGCAAACTTTGATCCGATGATATGGAAATTATACTTTAAGGTCAAAATTCAGCTATATGCTAGTAGCGACTCAACAGCAGCGACCTAGACGAGGTAATAATTTAAGGAAATTTATGTCAAAACTCATTGTTGTGCAAATTATTAATAATTTTATTTAACTAAAGAGGTTTTCCTACTGCCAAGCCATGTGACTAACTTATATATATATATCTCGTTGACCTCCCTATACGCAATGTCAGACACCTTTGCTTTCAAAGCTGGGCTCTTGTCGGCGTCTCTGATGACTCCTTCCAGGAGTGTTCGATCGATCAATCAAAATATCATGATGTATTTATTATCTGTGAATAAAAAAATCAATGCTTGAAACGATTAAAGCATCGATTTACACAGATGATATGAAAAATCCTACTAATATTATAAATGCGAATGTTTGTGTGTATGTTTGTCCACCTTTCACGTAAAAACTACTGAACGAAAATGGATGAAATTCCGCACAGATACAAAATTTATAGCTGGATTAACACATTAGATATGTTCATAACAGAAGTAATCTGTCAAACAAATTGTATGCGGGTGCAACCACGGGATACGACTAGTCGTTCACAATCTAAATTCAAATCTTATCGATTGAATGTGTTGCAATCACTATCAACTGAATAATGAAAAGGAGGTATATGAAAAAGTAGGTAGATATCAGTGCATTTGAAAATTCTTTTTTGTAGTTCGAATTTTGAATTTTAATACAGGCCGTTAGTATAATTCAAAAAGGTGGTGTGATCTTTGTGATATAGAATTGTATTGAAGAGGTAGGTAAACATCAGTAGCTACCTTTTCAAAATACTTTTTTGTAATTCGAATATTCTTATTTTGAATTTCAAAACAGGCCGTTAATATAAACGGTGATGTGATCTTTTCGAAATTGAATTGTATTAAAGCATTTAAATCAGCTGTACGGTATACGATTCATGAATAAATCAGGTCACCAGCAAGATATTGACAAAGAGGCTCAGATCACGTTATTCAGAATGGCGTATTGTTTATTAAAGCCCACCGTGCAAGGGTCGCGGGTTCGATCCCCAATTTTAATTTTTAGGGCTTACTAATTAGACGAATTAGTGATAGGTTTTAGTTCTACGCTATCAATGCAAGTTTGTGAGGATGCTTGTACTCAATCACGCAAGTACGCATTTGGCATAAATTGGATTAACACATATTATATGTTTTATTACAGAAAAATCAAAGATATTAATTAATGTTTCCTATCGATGGATTCCTTTACAGTAAAGCTCATTGGTGGATAGTTGATCAATGTACTTAAATTCAGAAAAAACTCATGACTATTATAATACGAAATTAATTTAGAATTGTAACAAAAAAATCAGGCGACAAAGATGGCGGTAGCAATTTAAATTCGGAACGTTATCGCTTCTCCGGGTGAGCCCTTCCTATCGGTTATCGCGCCCGTTTCCCGTTAAACATTTCAAATATTGTATTCTATATTTTTTGCCGCGAATCCCGGATGACAGTTTCTTTTTTTTAATACAAACAAACCGAATAATGGACTCTGGACCGACACACAAACGCATGCTCAATTTCAATATCGAACATAATAATGTTCTGTGTACTTTCGAATTTATTATATGTCTAGGATTGAAGGATGCAGGTTAAAGGAATAAAAAGATCGTATCCACGTAATCATAATCTTCCGTTTCCGTTTAAATAATTGCAAAGATCGAACAACCAAAGTTTCATACTCTTAGCGTAGATATGTCAGATACAAAGTGGTCTCGAATGCTCCCAACAAAAAGTCCGGACTGTCAACCGCAACCAGACGGTTTTATCTATCAAATTGGCTACTGAGATATCAAGATTGTGTTCAGGACGTCCGGATGTAGCTCTCATAGACAATCTTTTTTACGTTTAAAATTAGAGATGTTCGTTTTTTGAACTTTTATTCGAAGAACTACGTTATAAAAAATGAGCATGGCGGAGAAAGGTCTCCAAATTTAAAATGTTATCTTTTTTTAATTCTGGATATTGAAACTTTGTTCCGTCTTCACATCATGAAAAAACGATTGGAATATATATATTTTTTAATACGATATGATAATAATGAGATATTATTATACATTGTCATCATGGGATTGGATGAAATTATGCACAGATATAGATTATTAGCGGATACCCCGCCGTGTGCAATTATTCAATTTATATTTCATATGCAACGAACTCATTGATACGTTGATCCCGACACCTAAATATTAGCCTGCGCCTTTGTAAAGTTCGCCTGCAATCTTGAATTTGCAGGTAACCATTACCGCCATACCATATCCTATAATATGTTTAAGCTACGTGATTTATCAGGAAAATCTATCTGCTCTTAGAATTCCCCCCACCACGTTCTTATAACCCAGAAGTGCCGCATAAAATATAAGCACAATGCCTATCTAATAACCGTACGTCACATAATATCAATGTGAAAAAGTAATACGCGTCCCAGTGCGTAGCGAGCGCCATTAGTCGCCGAATTGGGGTCAATTGCTGTTTGTCCATCGCGCTCGTTACCCGGCGGCCATGTTTGAAATAATTTGGAAATGGAACGCGCGCGCGGGAAATTTGACTGTCGCGGCAGTCAATGTTTCCGAGTCAATTTCGGGTCTCAATCGGGGAATCGAATAGTGTTTTGTTTTTACAGACATACACTAGTCAAAATATTTTAATAAAGAACGCGCGCGCGCGAGAAATTTGACGATTGTGACTTTTAATGTTTCCAAGTAAATTCTGGATCTCAATCGTAGAATCGAAGTGTTCAGTTTTTATAGAAGCGCTTGTCTTTTAATATTTGAAAATCGAACACGCAGTCGGGAAATTTGTCTTGATTGACTTCCGGTGATAACATTTGAATGCAGAAGGCGCGCGCGGGAAATCTGACGTTTGAAATTGTCGATTGTGTTTTTTTTCATTGATCGATTAGTCTTCCAGATATTTGTTAAAAAAAACGTTACCCTCCACAATTGCGAAATTAATTTTACCTTAGTGCAATATAAAAGCTTACACCGAGAAATTTCTATAGAGGAAAAAAAAACGTGTCAAACCCTATTGTTGCTGGCAGCTGAAATCACATCTGCCCAGTAGTGCGCACCAAGTATAATGAAGAATGATTTCTATTATTTACCGAACAAGATTGAGTTTCGAATGACTGTTATTGAAAAAAAATAACAATACTGAATTATCCCAAAGCACTCAGCGACTTACGTCTAAGGTAACAAAGTATAGTTTTGATTGCGACTCGAGTCGGGTCGCTACTGCTTTTGAGATTTCGCGAACGTGGGAATGTAAAATAATGATTTATTGTTAGCACACGCCTGCAGTTTGAAAGGGGATGAAAAAAAGGTAAAAATTATTCCTTTTTCAAACTGATTTAGAATACAGCGTTGCTGTATGAAAAATATAATTTTACTAAATAAAAAACTACAGCTACCACGGATTACAAGAAAAACCCTGGACATGAAACGGCATAACAAACTCCCAGGTTTCCTTTTTTGTTGAGAGATTTTACACACACAATTACAAATTTCTTTCCGGAAGATGAAAACCAACTAAGTATATAAGACGGGAATGTGACAAACAGACTCACTTCTGCATTTTATAATACATACTAGCTGCGCCCGCGACTTCGTCCGCGTGCAATATAACAAAAAAAATGTTGTTCAGTTTCTAAAATAAATGTAGTCTAAGTTATTCCTTTTAACATCGGCTATCTGCCAGAGAAAGTCTCGTTAAAATCTGTCCAGCCGTCTCAGAGATTAGTCGGAACAAACAGACAGACAGAAAAATAAAAAAAAAAAGTGATTTTGCTACATGTACCGTGTATATCCATATGCATTTAGTAAAACGCAGTTTTTTCAATATTACAAATAGACACTCCAATTTTATTTATGTGTATATATAGATTAGTATGCACGTGTGTGCAAAGCGTTTTGCTAACGTGGTTTCTCGTACCAATAGCGAATACGATAGCTTGTTCAGTGTCGAATGTCGTACCGATAAGCGGGTTTTAATCTCGCTCAATTGCTGAGCCACGCGAATAGTTCAACGCTTACGAAGGTGACATCACCGCACGGGGAAGGCAGAGAGAGTAGAGCGCCAGCGGGAAGAGAGGAGACCCTGGTGAGATGGCGAGAGATATAAATAAATAATAAATACCTTATGACAATTCCACAAAAAAATTAATTGTCCCAAATTAAGCAAAGCTGCGGAAATCCTCCTCCCTCCCCAAGAAGCTCATAATTGGAAACTTATTGACCGCGTAGGAACACAACACAAAAATTGTGTTATTTGGCTACGGACTTCTATAAGGTAGTCCTACCCCAGTCGGGCAGCTCCGAATTCGAACGGGAAACCCGTAAAGCCCTAGCTCTTAAGTTTTCATCTGTTTTAACCAATAAATAATAATAAATAATAATAATATATCCTCACGCCTTCCCACAGGGGTCCCCGAAGGGGTAGGCAGAGGTGTATAGGTAATACCCACACACCCACTTTCCGCCAGAGGTATATTAGGTGCCAACGTGACAGATGGCGAGTCCATCGCCGTTACTCGAGCACGACTATACATACGCCTTTGAATTTCTTCTCAGACGTATGCGGGTTTCCTCTCGATGTTTTCCTTCACCGTAAAGCTCGTGGTGTGACTAATCACTGTACTTAAGTTCAGAAAAACTCATTGGTACAGTCGGGATTCGAACTTGCGACCTTTGCGTCGCAGGCAACTGCTCGAACCACTCGGCCACCACGGCTGTTAATAGATCAATCTGTGAATTGATCCACAAGTACCTTGTAAAAGATACTTAAACACCTATTGTACTCCGAAATGTAGCCTCTTTTGTCGGGCAAGCCGCTACTAGAGTACCTCTTGAGGAAATTCGGTCACTTCCAACGCTTTGAGGGTAAGAAATCCCAACTTGAACGGAAGTGCGGCGTTCTACATAACATTCATGAACATTGATCTTTTTATATACATACAAACTTATCACAGAGTCCGTAATGGGGTAGGCAGTCACAGCAGTTAGTATATACATATTCATAAGTATGGATGTTGTTCATGTTGTTGCTCAACCACGCCAGAACGGCTGAACAGAGTTAAATTAAATTTGGCACAGAGGAAGATTGTTAGACAGATTAGCACAAAGTATATGTTATAATAATAATATATCCTCACGCCCACAAAAGTCCCCGAAGGGGTAGGCAGAGGTGTATAGGTAATACCCACACACCCACTTTCCGGCGGAGGTATATTAGGTATATGTTTTGTTCCGAAAATAAATCTAGACAAAATAACTAATATACTAATCATATTGAATTACACGCAGGTGAAACCGCGGGGCACGTATATACATATGTATATATAACAAGAACTGGAGACCCGTTGTGCTCTAAACAAGAAAACTTAGGTATTGATGCTGTGTATACAATGTGTGTTGATAAGTCAAATAAATAACTTCAAAAACAAAATAATGATGCTGATAACACGTTACAATGTGCTTTTCCTTAAAACATAATAAAATTAACTATAATACAGATATACAAAGCAGAAGTGTGTGCAAGAAGAGGCAGAGAAAGGCCACGTTCCAACTACCGGGACCAAATCGATCGGACGCTCAAGGACATGAACGTCAAGAGTACTCGAAACCGACGAGCATGTATTAAGAGACTGATGAATGTGGACGAAGCGAGAGAGTTATGTAAGTCTAGAGAGAACTGGCGCTCTATACTCTCTGTCTACCCCGTTGGGGACTCGGCGTGATGATATGTATGTATGTATAATTAAATGACTTCGTAAACTTTCCGTTAGGTTGTATTTATGATTATTTATAACAACGTGATGCCGAGTCCATCGCAGTTTCTCGAGCGTCATAGGTCTTTAAATATAATTCTCAAACGTATGCAGGTTTCCTCTCGATGTTTTCCTTCACCGTAAAGCTTGTGGTGTGACCAATCACTACAGTTTGTTTTAACACAAATTGGCCTTTTCTCAAACTAAGCAAAGCATAGTATGTACACTCTAGTGTTAATGATACAAATATCTGCCTTGAGCAGGATTCGAACTCCGGACCGGGCATTGACAGGATAACTGACCATTCAGCTGTCTTAAAAACTAGTGTTTTATATCACTTGCGTGGTAGGTACGTACGCCTGATGGTAAGCGGTTACCGCCGCCTATGGACACAACACCAGGGTACTGCTCGCTTGCTAGCGACCCTGCAGAAATCTTTTTGCCATAACAAAGCAAATATTTCATTATAATGACTTCCACAAATTCCCATCATTATAACAACGAAACAACAGATGGCAACACTGTACAATATTCTAAATCGGCAACGGCTGTCGGAGTAATTAATAAAGCGATAAACTAACTCGGCCCAGTTAAGAAAATATTAATATTTGCCAATATCGACGCCATCTTGGATTTTCTATAACACATAAACATATTATATTATGTTCACGCCCTATGATAAGGGTCCCCGAAGGGGTACGTAGACTTGCTAACTATGCTGGTGATATACTTATTAACAGGCCAAACAGACAGACATACAGACAAACATTTAAAAAAAAAAATTGATATATGTAGGTACCGTGTATACCGAATATGCACAGACTCCAATTTCATTTATTTGTATAGATCAGAACTTCTGACTCAGAAGTGCAGTGTGAGTTGTAAGTCGTATGTATGTACCGTTGTGTATGAAATAACAAGGAAGAGAATAAATTAAACTAGTGATACAATTATTGAAAGACAAAAGCCAAGGTGGAAAAGAAACCGTGAAAAAGTCTCTGACCACTTCAACAGAGGTAAATCCAGAACGCCTGTAAACCATTCGCAGGGTATTACAGATCAAAACAAAAAAATACAGGTGTGTGGTGAAAGAAGAGGTCGAAGGATAGTGGCGGTGGTGGTACCTCTGGTGTGACCACTACCGAGCACGTGTTTATCTTTAAAACACGATTTCCGAGATGTGTGACAGTGTCCTCTATTCCTATCAGAGTGTTATCAGTCGGGCGAAGGCCAGCCGCTATCAGTCAGTAACTGAATTTGTTTTGCGTAATCGCAGCTTTATCGTAACATTTGTAATTCAACTAATATTATTAAATTCATATTTCTCCATTTTGTTGAGACTGTTGGTACCTACGAGTCGAATGATCTGCATACCACGTGGTGATCATGCTTTGAACAAACTCGGTGTATACCACTGTTTCACCAGCGTAGCTTCTTGACATTAGACAGATAAATAAATACCTTGGGACAATTCCACTCAAATTGACCTAGTCCTAAAATAAGCAAAGCTTGTACTATGGGCACTAGACAACGATATACATCTTACTAATATTATAAATGTGAATGTAAGTTTGTTTGTTACGCTTTCACGTAAAAACTACTTAACCGATCATCATAAAACTTTTTACACATATTCTTGGAGGTATTAGAAGTAACATAGGATACTTTTAATTGAAAAAAAAAAAAAAAAAAACATTTTTACGAAAGATAAAAAAGCCGTCCACGCCAACGAAGTCGCGGGCACAATTAGTACTTATATAGATAGATATAAATACATAGGACATCCAATACTATGGTACTAGAGTTCATCACACAAATATCTGCCCTTAGCGTGTATCTAGCCCGCGACCTCAAGCTTCGAGCAGTTGCCTGCAGCACAAAGGTCGAAAGCTCGAATACCGACTGTACCAATAAGTTTTCCGAACTTAAGTACAGTGATATGGCACACCACGAGCTTTACGGTAAAGGGAATCATCAAGAGGAAACCTGCATACGTCTGAGAAGACATTCAAAGGCGTATGTATAGTCGTGCTTGACTCGCCATCTGTCACGTTGGCACCTAATATACCTCTGGCGGAAAGTTGTTGTGTGGGTATTACCTATACACCTCTGCCTTCCCCTTCATGTACCTTTGTGGGAATTTTTATTGGACGGAGAACTAAATAGAACAGAACTAAACAGATTACACTCCGGACCAAAGACGTGCACCTTGCTGGGCGCATCCAGTGAACCTATGCACGTTATCTGGTGTTTCGCACCTTGCTTAGTAATAATACATGTAGTTAAGTGTATTCAATCACTCACGGCCGGAGTGGCCCGACAAATAACTACGTGATGGACCACACCCAATGCCGCCCAAGGGCTGAGATATGGCGATTGATAATATAATATGTCTTCACGCCTTCCCACAAGGGTCCCCTAAGAAGAGAGAGGTGAGAAGTGAGAGAGAGAAGAGGTGCGCAATGCCCACACACCCACTTCCCGCCGGAGATATATTAGGGCGCCAACGTGATACATTTTATTCTATTTTTTTACAATAACAACAATTAATAATATTTACAAAGAACTGTTGAAACTAACTATTTACAGATAAAATATTTGTCCCAAATCGGTATCCCGAGGCAACGTGCCAAGAAGACTAGCAACATTGCCACGCTGGATAGCAATGCTGATTCTCTGAGCGAGATATGTTCCAGCCCGCCTGTCACGAGAGGTCTTAACTAGACGGCGCGAGACCTCTTTAAAAAAATGGTGAGCCTCAGGACCCCAAGGCCCCAGAGCTTCAACCGCAAATGCATATATAATAATAATAAAAAATATATCTTCACGCCTTCCCACTAGGGTCTCCTAAGGAGTAGGCAGAGGTGTACCTACCTACCTCTCCTTAAGGATATAAGGGTTTAGAATGTATGATCGAAATGTATCTGTCAAATGGATCTGAATATGAATAATTATTCTTCATGTAAGTAAATAAACATCGGATTTAAACTCCAATTATTACAAGGTAACATTAAATTCCTAATCCTCAAAGCGACAAGAGATGGAACTGACATGATATCTTAATCCGGAGGCATTTCGTTGGAGCAAAGCACCTAATATACCTCTGGCGGAAAGTGGGTGTGTGGGTATTGCCTATACACCTCTGCCTACGCCTTCGAGGACCCTTGTGGGAAGGCGTGAGGATATATTATTATTTATTTATAATAATAAATAAATATTATTTATTTTGTTGGAGCAAAGTGCGGGGATGATAAATATCGTCGCGGTGAAACAAATACAAATAACTATAAAAAAACTTAAAGGTCTCTCATCAATTTATCATAATCGTATTGA
Source organism: Drepana arcuata (assembly GCA_016069955.1). Lineage (NCBI taxonomy): Eukaryota > Metazoa > Arthropoda > Insecta > Lepidoptera > Drepanidae > Drepana > Drepana arcuata. The sequence continues at coordinate 36,720 of JACCPG010000005.1, forward strand.
GCTTTTATGTTCTATCACAGTTAAGTATCTAATAATAATATATCCCCACAAGGGTCCCCCTCCGAAGGGGTAGACAGAGGTGTATAGATAATACCCACACACCCACTTTCCGCCAGAGGTATATTAGGTGCCAACGTGACACATGGCGAGGCCAGCGTCGTTACTCAAGCACGACTATACATACGCTTTTGAATTTATTCTCAGACGTATGCAGGTTTCCTCTCGATATTTTCCTTCACCGTTCAGCTCGTGGTGGTTAAGTATATTATTTGCAGATATAGAGGTAGCCCTGGCTGGAGGCCTAGGTCTCGCCATTGACCGGTTAAGTAGCAAAAGATCCCGGAACTCACGCTACGAGAGAAAATACAAAAAATATATATAGAGAGGTAGGGAGTTTATTCGTACCCGCTGCCTCTCGTGACTTGGACGGTAGCTCAGCTACTTCTCGATCAATAGCTACGTCGGGAGGTCTCGCCTCATTGTTGCTATAAAACTCATAAACTGAGATGCCTGCCACTAACTTTTCTATAGTTCACGCCGTTCTACGAAGGGCATAGGTTTCATACCCAGGTAAAATTACTAGCTGTCCCGCCCAGCTTCGCCCGGGGGAAGAAAGTTAAGCTTCCTGAAACATGCAGCGCCACCTATCGGATCCAATCCACTAGGCCACTGCGTCTAAAATAACGCTACTAAATTGAGAATACTTTTTTCCTAGTCGGGTAGGCAAAACAAGTCCAGATGCTGGTTGAATGTAGAACTCATTGAGTTTTCTAAACATAAAGACCCTTATACTCCGTATTTAATACGACAAGGTTCCAAGTTATTGTATTGAGGCAGCCACGTAGTACCTTTTCACAATAAATCCGGATGTGGACCCTCGTATTCTGCCATTTTGACGACAAACGGGTAGGGTGACACAGATTAGTGTATAAAATTCAGGAATTTTAAAGGATACGTGATGAAAAAAAAAAGTTAATGTGTCTGGATGAAGCAGAGGAAGACCACGTTCCAACTACTAAGATCGAATTGATCGGTCACTCAAGGAACGTCAAGAGAACTCTAAATAAATTAAAAATAAATATATATATATAACTCTATATATAGTATATATAGTTATATATATATATATATCATATATATATACAGTCGGGATTCGAACTTGCGACCTTTGCGTCGCAGGCAACTGCTCGAACCACTCGGCCACCACGGCTTCTACAAAGCTATATTTATATTTTTTACAAAACTACTGTGTGTGTGTGTATATATATATATATATATATATATATATGTACCAATGAGTTTTTCTGAACTTAAGTACAGTGATTAGTCACACCACGAGCTTTACGGTGAAGGAAAACATCGAGAGGAAACCTGCACACGTCTGAGAAGAAATTCAAAGGCGTATGTATAGTCGTGCTTGAGTAACGGCGATGGACTCGCCATCTGTCACGTTGGCACCTAATATACCTCTGGGGGAAAGTGGGTGTGTGGGTATTACCTATACAGCTCTGCCTACCCCTTCGGGGACCCTTGTGGGAAGGCGTGAGGATGAGGATGTATATATATATATACAAAAGTAGTGTATTTAGTTAGCAGCTTGGTTACATAACGTTTATTTAATGTAATCCTACATGTACTTTAACTGCAATTTTTTGACACTTGTTCAATAAATAACAGTTAATAGAAAGAAACGCTTTTGTAGAAAGTTCAACAAAATTACGTTTTAATTTTTAATAAATTTCAATATAGAATTTAGAAATAAGAAAATTAATTTATTGTTAAAAAAAAGCATAGGGTGCATGGTGTCAATATGATCGGAAGGATTAGTATAGGAATAGTTTGATAATATATTAAAAAGCACCCCACGCTTTTAATTAATTTAATTTAAAAACTTCCTGCAAAATAATTTACACAGGCGGACTTAATGCCGTAGGCATTCTCTACCAGTCAACCTTTGGGTGATGCAGAGAAAGATGGCAGGCTAATAGAGGGGATAAAAAGACGGGGAAATATTGACATTAATGAGTACATATAATATATGTGCACGCACATAATAAATATATATATATATACACACATACATATATATATACATACTCATAAATACAAATATAAAAATATATAATAATATAATAGTAATAAGTAAATACTAAACTACATACAAATAACCCCACCCCACGCTTTTCTTACATAAAAAAAAACTGGCGCTCTATACCCTCTGCCTATCGCGTTAGGGACTCGGCGTTATGATATGTATGTAATATTGAATCGGTCCTTGATAAGTATGCCAAATTTCGATTTAATCCGACGTTTTAAAGGTCAAAATCATGTTCAAAGTTTCAGTTACATAAATAAAAGCGTGTTAATGAACAAAATAATTTGAAAAAATCGCATGAAAAACCTTGAAATGTCCACCGAACCACCAAACGCATGGCAACAGCGGTGTATGGTCGTTCAAAAATAAACTCCTGCGCACGAGGTCCCATCTGCCGCGCACGTGGCCCCGGGACAATACCGTCTATGGGAACATACGGGCCTCACAATTGGGGTATCAGACTATTGGAGCAGATGTGACGGCTTCTAGTGGGGGTTTTGGGACGAGATGATTAGCGAACTGAACTTCAGATTGGATGTTTTAAACTTTGTATGTCTATGGGTCTGTTTGGCGAATAACTCGTGAATTAGTCTATGGTTGAAATCAAAAACCTTTTAGTAAATGTAGGGGAGAAATATTGAACGTATATATATATACCTACTCACAGTATACACAGTTTTTTTGGTAATAATAATACGATTTAAAAAAAAAGCATTTGCCCATTTATTTCGGCTTAAGACTTGTGAGTCCTCATGCTTTAGATAAAAATTACATTTAACGTGTAAACTTCTAGACCTTATTATACATAGTATGTATGTAGGTATGTATATGTGTATGTATTACATACATATATGAGGTATAGACAGAGGTGACACTCTTTTCGCCGGAGATATATTTAGGTGCCACCGTGACAGATGGCAGATCCATCGCTGTAACTCAACGGCTACAACGTCTTTGAATTTCAACTCACAGGTTTCCTTAAGCTCGTGGTGCGATCAATCACAGTACACAAATTCAGAAAAACTTATTGTTACAAACTAGAATTTGAACCCGCAATTTGCACGTCACCTAAACCACTGAACCGGCCGGGCTTTACTCCCATGTTATTAAATAAAATGCATTGAAGTACTCTATAATACATAAATAGCGCTTGCCTACCTCTCAAATGTAAAGAAACATTAATTCTCATTTGCTCCCTTTTCAACTACAACCCCAGGCCTAATTCCCGCCATATATGCGCGTACCTACCCCTCATCCCTTAAATAATACAGTAAGGATACGCATCCCTCGGCGAATATTCCGCGTACCAACTTTGAAATTGTACGCAAACTATTTGGCCCGAGTTCCAGCGAAAAATTTTAATATTAAAAATAAATTACAGTGGCGGGCAGTTACTTTATGACGACTTTGTCACGACACATTAAAAAAGGCCGTTGGAAAAATATGAAAGAAAAAGTGTCTCTCATGACAGATAGGGAGGACGTCAAAGAGATTTCACTGACGTATAAGGAGGCCAAAGAGACAGAGGTAAATGGAGGTTGCATTAGAAACGATGACAAGGGCTAATAAATTTATTAAGCATAAGAGAAGAAAGGTTAAGAAGAGGCAGAGGAAGACCACGTACAAACTAGCTAGAATCGATCGGACACTCAAGGATGGGAACGTAAGCAGTATATACTCGAGGCGAGCGTGTATGAAAAGACTGATGAAAGTGGACGAAACGAAGGGGGTATGTAAGCCTAGAGAGATTCTGTACAGGATTCGGCGAAATAGCTAGTTTCTGGGGACCTGTATAATTGTGTTGTATAAAATCGTGGGGGCGCTTTAAATTCCCTCTCCACCCAGTTGCGGACGCGAAACAAGACTATGCGCAAAGAAGCTATTCTATGTTTTTAGCATAGAAACGTGAGTGCAAAAACTTTAAACGTGCCAAAATGCTAGTAAATTCACCGCCATTTATTCAGACCCACGGGTATTACAGAGCCAATAAAGAGCCTAACGTCATTAACCAATCAAACGCACGGATTTAAACGTCGAACGCTGCATTTTATTTGAAAGTGCTGTGATTGGTTTACCGACGTTAACGCTTCAGGCGACCGATTTTAAATGACAATTAAGCATTCCATCTATTAGGTATATTCCAATGTAATTTTTGAATTCTAACGGATTTCTCACCAACACCAATAATAAGAACTGGATATTTTTGATCTAGAGATCTTCACGGCTACGTGAAAATTATATTATTATAAAGAATTTATTGATAAAATGTTTCATGAATGAAAATAAATTACCTTTACAAAGTAGGTACAAAAACATCTAGTCTACACTTTATGCACATAATGTACCTGTCTCTCTAGACCTCTTTCGCTTCGTCCACATTCATCAGTCTTTTCATACATGCTAGTGCTTCGAGTCACTTTCGCATTAAATTTTTAGTACGTAAATCTTTCTTTACTCATCAATTCTATAATACATCCTTGCCTAGAAATCATAGCTTTACCTAGTCATATAATAAAAAAAGAACTTTATTACTAAGAGTTAGTTAATGTAAGTCTAGGGAGAGCTGGCGCTCTACCCTCTCTGCCTAAGACAGACAGACCTAAGACCTCGCGACGCCTGTAGCATTCATCAAATTTACTCTAGGACCATGGGGACCAGATGCCGTTAATTTTTACAATGTACGTGAATTCACATTAGCTGTATTCCGAGAACGGCGCCTAACTTCCAGTCGGCCATTTGAACCTTATTGAGTATGTAACACTGCTCTATTGTTTCAATGTAGTAAACGCAATATGATGACGTATAATGCGTGAAACACGAGCCTTTAGTTAAGGCTATGCTTCAGATGGATATAAATGATGAAAGCAAGATTTGTATAACAGACGTAGACATACAATGTCTGGAAGTGGCAGAGGATGACCAGGTTGCAATTACTTAGATCGAATCGACTGGATACTTAAGGATGGGAATATTAAGACGGATGTACATCATCATCATCAGCCCACTCTAGTCCACTGCTGGGCAAAGGCCTCCCCTAATGAGCGCCATAGCGCCCTGACTTCAGCTTGCCGCATCCAGCATCTGCCAGCAGTCCTTCGCAAGTCTTCAGTACATATGTAGCTAAAATGTTTAATCAACAAGCATGTGGTCCTGATAGTATGCGGTTAATGCGTCTATGTACCTCCTATAGTAAGAATATACTCTATGTTCTCTGGCGGAAAGTGGGTGTGTGGGTATTACCTATACACCTCTGCCTATCCCTTCGGGGACCCTTGTGGGAAGGCGTGAGGATATATTATTACTACTATGTTTTTCCGCAGTTTCTTCTCCGGACAGGTTTTTTCTTGGAATCGGTGGTAACTGTAGTAGACGTTCAATAAGTGTGCCCTGTATCCCTTACGTTGGATAAAATATTTCATACCTATATAAATATATCCCCACAAGGGTCCCCGAAGGGGTAGGCAGAGGTGTATAGGTAATACCCACACACCCACTTTCCGCCAGAGGTATATTAGGTGCCAACGTGACAGATGGCGAGTCCATCGCCGTTACTCAAGCACGACTACACATACGCCTTTGAATTTCTTCTCAGACGTATGCAGGTTTCCTCTCGATGTTTTCCTTCACCGTAAAGCTCGTGGTGTGACTAATCACTGTACTTAAGTTTAGAAAAGCACATTGGTACAGTCGGGATTCGAACTTGCGACCTCTGCGTAGCAGGCAACTGCTCGAACCACTCGGCCACCACGGCTCTTTAATATTCAATTCGCAACAGCAGTATCGTTTGCGCACTGGCGTCTCTTTTCATGTTCTTGACTAACTTCTTCACATCTACATATTCACATCTCATTACGAATGAAGTACAAATACTATTAAGAGTCAATAATTAGTTGCAGTACCTACGTACCAACAACGATATTTTTTTTTATATCTAGGTACCTAACAGGACAATGGGCAAACGAATTGAGGCTATCCTTAACGAAGTCAGAATGGAATCGAATGCTGTCGTTAATAACAAGTATATTAAAACTATTTCTCAAAAAAAATGTTTATGGTCATAGAACGCGGTCATTGTTTGTGGTCTGCAACGTTTTAACACTAGCGCGTTAAGTTCTACGGAGTGCCTAAAGACATCGAAATAAAGCTCTTGGTGAGGTTTTGATGAAATATATTTAATTATTGACGTGACAACGTCTTAAATTAGGTTGCGGCTGGGAGTCACTTATGAAAAAGTGTAACGCCCGGTAACGTTACGATGAGTCACCGAACGAGAGAGAGGCCCGCCGAATGCGTTTATAGGTTATGTCATACTATTGATAAATGTTGATAGTGTTAAGTAAATTATTAGTTTAAAATTAATTAATTAATTAATTATTATTTTACAAATTTTCATTAATTTCAAATTTATTTAGCAAAAATTTGAACTTTCGATCTGAATAAATGTTTTGATTTTCGAATTGATAAAAAGACGTTGTCACGTAAAATCTTCGCCCGTAAAACCGACTTTACAGGCAACAATCTTTTATTTAAAATAGTTTTTCTCTGGAATAAAACATGAACCCTCCCCGATTTTGGAACGTTTTTATATATCCTATTGCCTTTCTTAATAAACGGGCTATCGAAAGGAAAAAAAAAAATCAAACCGGTTTTAACTAAATTTTTGCCGGATAGCCAAATTCGCATATAAACAAATAAAGTTTTCAGACACCACATTAAGCTAAGCTAAGCTTAGCTTTCAGCTTGTCAGCAATAACCCCGGGAAGTATTGAAATACGCGACAATTCTTAGTTAAATAAACCACTAATGTATGAGACTTAATTGCAACTATCAATGTCAGGTATAAATAACAAAAAAAAATACCTTACCTAATATGAACGCGACGTAATTTGTCAGTCTTTCAACTGTTAATGCGGTATATAAAATAAATAGGTAAATAAGCAAGTATTAATACATAAAGCATAACCTAACCTACAGGGAAAACGATTTGAAAAATACCTATTGTGTTACCTACCGACCAGGCGGCTTTTACTTGAAACTAGGAAAAATAATGGAATACACTTAATTATATAAACAGGTAAGAGCAAAGCGTTAAATAAAAAACATACCAAAGATCACGGAGCACAGCATAAACAAACGACGAACAGTGAATTCACAAAATACTAAAATTTACGGGATGAAAAATTCACCAATCGCGCCATTATTCGCGAAGTCGCAAACCCGAACGAAAATAGATTCGCCGCCAAAATGGCGTTTCTACACACGCGTAAATAAACTCGTTCAGAAACATTACCCACGCCTTTAGTCTACATAAAGTCGAGATATTATAACAATTTAACTGTATATGATATTTAAACGGTAACTATTTAAAAGAGTCAACACAACCGCGAGGAACGAGCTTCAAATCATACTGAACGAATTATGGACCCGTCACCCGCCGAGTACATGACAGACAATTTTGTTTGAATGAACTACTGAATGACTATCACAAATAAAAGTCGTAGGGTGGAAAATTGGCGGTTGAATTAAGCAGCGCTTCAAGCGCCTTAACGGGAGTCATTACTCACTGATTTGCTTAAATTATTTATAATAAATTATTTGCAGATATTACAAATGCATTAACTTAACAAGTATGAATTCAACTAAGATTATTTTTTTACAATAATCCAAAGAAAATTATAAAACGATTTTTATTCGTATTACGTCACTGTAACAGTTCCTTATTAAACAACTATGTAATCACTTTTCTTCCTATATTATGTAATATTTTGAAGTAAGCGGAACCCATAGGTCTTTTAGACAATTATTTGGGATTTTCTACGTGTAGAAATATACGTTAAGGATCATGATAATAATTTCACATAGTTCAGACAATAAACTATAAAAAAAAAAATCCGTAACGTAATTCCTTTGGCCTACAATGCCTGTGGCAGACAATACAGCGCTGCAATTGCTTTACGAACATAAGTCCCGCCAAGGCCCAGTGTCGCGCTGACCAATCGCGTCGCTTTGTGGATTCAAATAGCTTCACTTCAGTATCAGTAATAGACGGTCAGTGGCTCCAAAACTTTTAAAGCAGTTTTCTATACTCCAAATCTTGGAGTTCATTTATTTCTTCTTTCAAATACATTCACTTACATTTATAACTGTTTTGTTACGCTTGTTTGAAAAACATGTATCGCCTTATTTGATAATAATAATAAGAGAAGATAAAATATAATAAATGCAAACCAATACTTTTGTGTTGTACTATTTTAACTGTTCTAGTTTCATTAAAGTTTTCGGTTATTAATTATCTGTGGCTATTCAGATTCAGAGCGAGAGTAAGGTTTGATCTACACTGCTTGCGAAAAGATGATTTTTTGTATTGGAAACTGTCAGAACTCAATGACTTTGTTGTTTAAAACCCAACTTTAAACGACCAAACTGACAGGCCATACTGACAGAGGTTAAATTGAAGTAAAGTAAGAAAGGCTAGGTTTTCCTTCATTTTATGACATTAAAGGCCTACAGTGGAGCTGAGATTGTCAAATAAATGCATACATATATATATATCTGTATATACGTGTTACAAATGACTAATCTTAGCTTAATCCCCTTTTAAGTAATGTCTGGTCTCTCGTTACCATCTCGAGAGAGTGTCATATTGCAGAGATCTGGAAGAATTGCGAGCCAAAAGCGAACTCTTCCCAGTAATTAAACTTAAATACGAAACATCAAAGCAAGAGTTGTTAAGAATTTACAAACATTCTTTGCTTAAGATTATGTAAAGGCACCCTTTGTGGGGCTTACAAATATTTTTGGGGACATCAAAAAAGGGAATCCATATTGGAACACAGGATCTTTGTATTAATTTCTTGAATTTTTACGTGGTTTATACTTGAGTGAAATTTTCAAATAAATAAAACAGATGAATGGATGCAATTTATTATAATTATCAATCTAACACATTGATATCATCATGATAACATATATCATCATGATGAACCGTGGTACAAACGTGGAAGGTAGAAAATTGAAGCAGCTGTCTGACTTAATTGTTATATATAACTCAAAATCGTATAGTTTCTTAAAAACATCTATAAGTTCAATAAAATTTTAAGATTTACGACAGATATAATTTTTGGCCGTGGTGGCCGAGTGGTTCGAGCAGTTGCCTGCGACGCAAAGGTCGCAAGTTCGAATCCCGACTGTACCAATGAGTTTTTCTGAACTTAAGTACTGTGATTAGTCACACCACGAGCTTTACGGTGAAGGAAAACATCGAGAGGAAACCTGCATACGTCTGAGAAGAAATTCAAAGGCGTATGTATAGTCGTGCTTGAGTAACGGCGATGGACTCGCCATCTGTCACGTTGGCACCTAATATACCTCTGGCGGAAAGTGGGTGTGTGGGTATTACCTATACACCTCTGCCTACCCCTTCGGGGACCCTTGTGGGAAGGCGTGAGGATATATTATATTATACTATTATTATAATTTTTGAGAATGTTTTGGCCACGAAATAAAAAAAAATAAAAAAAAGGCCAGAAAATATTAATGATCCTTTCGGTCTCGTCTCAACATGGCTTTCATGAAATCTTTCTGGACTTACAGCTCCGAATCTTTTATATATTTATATATATTTGGTCTTAAATACAAACCAAGTGAAAAAATGTTGAATGTTTAGAAGATACATAAAACTCTTTACTGAACTTAGCCACAGAACAAGGAAAAACACTCAGACTTTTCGAAACTTCAAATGGACTGGTTTTCAAAACGACGCTTGATTTTTAACCGACGACTAGTTAGTTCTTCGAATGATGGCTAATGTGGTGTTGAAATCGTAATTCCATAATTTTGGTAATTTTAATTCAATAATAAATTTTTTTGGATTGGATATATTTATTTGGATAAATATCGCAATAAACGGTAGCCATTTTAAAACCATATTACACAACTTTGTAATGCTTACTTATGATAAGTCTTTTTTTTTTAAACTTATATTGTGAATCGAAGGTCAGAAGCAAATATGTAGCTTCTTCTAGATTATAATAGATATATTGTATGTAAGACTGTATGATATAAGACGAATGTGGTTAGCTTTGTGTGTCATAAAATAGGTGACCCGCACTTTTACAAGGGCAGATTTTCTCTGAAGTACTCTGAAACCATAGGAATTGGAACGTGAGATTCTGTTGTGTTTCAGTACTCTTAATTCTTGCTCTCTATTCCTTGAATTTGACCCTTTTTTATATTATATTAAGATAGTTAGTTGTGTCAAGTTCATTATACTATATCGTTGGGATAAACATACTAAAGCTTAGGCCATGCCATTTTCGACCCGAGCTCACATTACTACATTAAAGTGGACATAATTTTTCCCATAGGTATCTTATCATTGAAGGAAATCTTCATGTACCTGACGAATAAATGATGATGTATGAGCATATTTCTACTTTCAACAGATGTAGCGAAATTTTCATTAATTCAAATACTGTGTCGGCTGGTAAAAGCTCGCCCGCGCCTGTAATTATACTCTAGGGCGAAATCACAAGATAGGCGACGGTTTTAGTGTTGAGCTGAGCGGGTATTATTTGATATTTTGTCATATTTACTGAATTCACAATCCATTTTCAATCATCATCTTGCTGTTAGTGTTGAAATCTTATCAAAAATGCTCGCTATTATAAGCTAATATCAATCAATACGTAACTAACTTATATTATAACTAACTTATGCCCGCGGCTTCGCCCGCGTGGAAAGAGCAACATACATATTTTTGCCTTTATAATATTAGAGCTTTTAATCTTTCGGGATTCAAATGTAGCCTATGTCTTAATCCTGGGTATAACCATCACCATAAAAAAATATCAGTAAACCGGCTTTTTTTCAGTCGTAAAATTTTTTTTTTTTTCAATAAAAAGTATCCTATGTTACTTCTTATACCTCCAGGAATATGTGTACAAAGTTTCATGATAATCGGTTAAGTAGGTTTTTACGTGAAAGCGTAAGAAACAAACTTACATTCACATTTATAATATTAGTAAGGATAAGGAAATATTTGTATTTTGTAATTTTTATGGAATAAAGTTTTATTATTATTCAAATAAATCTATTAAATATAAAATAAATGGATTTTAGTGATCCAGTGAACGTTAAAATACGACAATATTGACAATGTCAAGATGAGGATGAGAATGTCAAGAGTACGAGCGCGAAGAATTTGATTAATTTTGGTGAAGCATAAGAGATCTGTAACCGCACCGGGCTGGCGCCCCTACAGCCTATCGCGGCCTGATGACATGTATGTATGTATAGCAAGACAGGCGCAAAGTCGTTCCCGCTTGCTCCTAACACTTCGTGTTCTCCCATTGCGACCTACATCCCTACAATGGATACGATGTCCTAACTCAGCTCTTTGTAGCAAATGTGTTGATGCGAACACACTTTTAATACGGCTTAATGTGTCTAGTAATGTGACTGGTGCTGGTGGAGCGGTGGTAAGTATATAGAAGACCAAATTTTAGGAGAATCGACAGTTTTACTAGTTAGATAATGTATTTTTATTGCAAGCATTTGGACCTCGTGATGGTAGACGGTTACCATCACCTGTATACACTTTCAATATCAAGAGTACTCGAAACCGACGAGCATGTGTGAAGAGACTGATGAATGTGGAGCAAGCGAAAGAGGTATATAACTCTAGAGAGAACTGGCGCTCTGTACTCTCTTCCTACACCGTTAGGGACTCGGCGTGATGATATGTATGTTATTTATAATTATAAGCAGATACTAGTAGTAAGTGTGAAAGTGTGTGCAAGAAGAGGCAGAGGAAGGCCACGTTTCAAGTACCTAGATCAAATCTATCGGACGCTTAAGGATGGGAATGTCAAGAGTCAAAATCTTTTTATTACACATAGGCCCAGATGGGCAAGGTGGAAAGGAAAGAGGAATGTAAGTCTACAGAGAACTAGTACCCTCACTGCCTACCCCGTTAGGGACTCTGTATGTAGGGATATGTATGTAAATTTGTAGTAGGTAACAAATATTTATTTTATGTTACATCTTTGATTAATATTTATTTGAATTCTTCGAGGCTGTGGTATATTCATAACTACCTAATTAGAAGATTGGCTCGCAACAGCTTAAGCTTAATAACGATTAATAAATATAAGAAAAATATTTTCATAAAAAATGTTCATAAACGAAAATATAGACTTAATTCTCAAATAATTGCAAAAAATACGGAGCGTTACTAGCGTTGTTTCCATAATATTTATTCATAATTATTTCAATATAATACAAAATTAAAAGTCATAAATTACAAATTTAGCTTATTAAATCTTGAAATATAAGAACATAGAAGTAATGTCAATTAATACGGAACATAAATTAATTTAAGCAAGAAATAGAATATAAAGCGTAGAAATACTGAAATTTCTCAAAATATCAAACTGTACATTAATTGGTAATGGGTCATTTAAACAGACAAAAATGGCGGAAAACATTTTTAATAAACCTTAAACGTTGCTCACAGATTAGGCGAAGCTTACCGTAAGAGATTTTTAGCTAGGAGCCTTGTAATGAAATTCCCTTACCTGCTATATTGCCACCCTGTTTCACCCCGTTAACACCCTATTTTATTGCATACGCACGTATCTACATACCTATGCTGCCGGATGTACAAACAAAACACTATATTGAGTATGTTCCGCCACATCATTACCATACGCTCATGATAGTAAATATATAAATAACACCTTGGGACAATTCCACACAAATAGACTTAGTCCCAAATTAAGTAAAGCTTGTGTTATGGTAACTAGACAACGATATATTTACTTATATAGATAGATATATATACTTAAATACATAGGACATCCAAGACTAAGGTACAAATACTCGTGTTCAATACACACATATCTGCCCTCAGCGGGAATCGAACTCTAATCTAAAGTGTCCTTTCGACGACGAAACGGATGGAGGACGACTTTTTCGACCCTTGAGACCTCAAGATTCGCAGTCAGCTCAGACCACTAGACCAGTTGGCCGCCTGATAGTTTTGACATAACTACTTACGTTCCCTATTTTTATGTATACTTTTAATATATATATATACCCTCACGCTTCTCTATAAGGGTCCCCCAAGGGGTAGGCTGTGTAGGAAGTAACCGCACACACTCACATGTTTTCCTTCACCGTAAGGCTCGTGGTGTGACTAATCCCTGTACTTTAGTTCAGTAGAGCTTATTGGTGCATTCGGGATTTGAGCTTGCAATATTTGTATCGCCGGCAATTACTAGAACTTCTCGGTGTATTATTATTTGCTTCATACCACACGTTACAGTATGTGTATCGATAACAAGTGAACCCAACTTTTCCTTATAATAATTATAATACAATGTAATATTATGGAAAAGTTTGAGAGCCGCAATCAAATTGAGAAACAATAATGTTATCTGCATATACGCGGCAGACATCACTCAATCATCACTCAACATTAATTTATGTTTGTTTATATATAAAACGGACCAGATAACGATATTTTTACAATGATGACTTGACAAACAAGTTAATAATATCGGTTAACTATGTAGCAAAGATTACAAGTAATATTTTTTTAAATAAAGTTCTTTGTTCATGGGGAACGAGAAAGTCAGTAATCATTTTCAGCCTCTGCGATGCAATATATTACGTGACACAAATATTTTAATACTTTCGATGCAAAAATAATGTCCATTTCATGCGTTAATTTCACACGTATGCGACTAAAGGACTAATCCATGTCATTAATAAATGATAATAGAAAAAACACTGAGACTAGTATCACTCACCGGTCACTCTTCGTAATCGTTCAATAACTTGAGCATTGTCGAATTGAACTCTAAAAATTTAGTAATAAATACCTAAATAGTGTATCATCCAAGCTTTAACTACACATTGAGGGCAAATAGTTCGTCAAACATCCTGCAGATTTAATTGATAACATACGCCCTGCTTAATCATAATTATGGCGATTTTTTCAAAGAATATATATCCACTTAAACTCTTTTTATAAACGCAAAAGTCTGTGTGGACGTTTATTCCTCTTTAGCGCATAAATTTCAGAACGGATTTTTATGAAATTTGGCACAGAGATGGACTATTAGCTAGGTTTCGGATATGCCTAACAACGCCCCTTCCATGGCTAAGTAGTATAAGGGATATATAGCTTTCTTTATATACGTACATACTATACTAATTATATATATCCTCACGCCTTCCCACAAGGGTCCCCAAAGGGGTAGGCAGAGGTATACAGGTAATACCCACACACCCACTATACTACTATACTATAATGTATAAATATCTTGTTTTTCTTTAAAAAATATAATTAATTAATGATTTGTTGAACAAATTAATAACTCATTTTGACTAATTACTGTACTTCAGTGTGAACTGTAATTATAGAAACAGATTTACACTCACACAAAAAAATAATACGCTTATCGTTTGCCGTGAGCAAGAATCGATCATAAAATTGTAAAAACTCGAGACAGATGTTTGACAAGAACCTCGGTCCTGGCAGATTCAATGTGATGTTAGAATTAGTGAAACCGAAATAACCTTAAAAAGTTTGCCTCGACCGCCGGCCGCCATTTTGCATTACCGTAACAGTGCTGCCATTTTAATAAGTGTTGCTATCTCATCCGGTTCCTAAAACCGTAAAACCGTACTTACAAACCCTTTTTTATTGCCTACCTTTAGCAATTATAATATGCTCAAACCTTTGTTTTAAAGGTACGTAGCTACTTATTTCAAAGTACCAATAGTTAAACAGGTACTTTTCCGTCCGACTACTATCAGAGCCGTGGTGGCCGAGTGGTTCGAGCTGCCTGTTACACAAAGATTTGAATCCCGACTGTACCAATGAGTTTTACTGAACTTAAGTACAGTGAAGCATGAAAGCCGAATAAATGCAGTTGAGATGAGAGCGTTAAGAAGTATGATAGGAGTTAAACTGAGTGACAGGATAAGGAATAGTGAGATAAGGAAGCGTTGTGGTCTGAAAGAAGATGTAGTGACAAAAATTGAGAGAGGTATGCTGTGATGGTTTGGCCATGTCGAGAGAATGAATGAAGAACGATTGACGAAAAAAGTGTATAAGGCGAGTGTGAATGAAAGTGTTGGAAGGGGTAGACCTAGACGGACGTTTCTAGACCAAATTAGGGACGCCTTGAAAAAAGGTCAGGTCAAGAGTACCCTAAACCGAAGAGCATGTATGAAGAGAATAATGAAAGTGGACGAAGCGAAACAAGTATGCAAGGATCGTAGCAAGTGGAAAGAAGTGGTCTCTGCCTACTCCTACGGGAAAGAGGCGTGATTATATGTGAAGCTTTACGGTGAAGGAAAACATCGTGAGGAAACCTGCATACGTCTGAGAAGAAATTCAAAGGCGTATGTATAGTCGTGCTGTGCTTGAATAACGGTGTTAGAAAGTGGTGGAAACTGGATGTGTGGGTACTGGCTACATACTGTACTGTACCTACCCCTTAGGGGACCCTTATGGGATGGCGTGAAGATAAAGTTCTGATATAGCTAACTAATTGCGCAATTCATCCATTTTTGTAACAAAATGTTGAGTGACAAAACGCATTTTAAGTTGGAAAAAAAAAAAAAAGCTTACCTTAGATTTTTCCTGCTCAGTACATATACCTGCAAACAGAACGAGATCATGTTATTTTCATATAAACAAACTGTGGTAGCCATGACTTAAAAATATATTTTATAGGATATATTTAAGGGATATTTTCGATGGTTTTGTTGCCAAATTATTTAAAGTCAGTGGTATAACAACGAAAGTTTTTCTCTCATTAGCGTACGGGCTCGAACCCATGATACTGCCCTAGTAACACGCTGCGCAATAGATAAAACCCTTAGCCTAGCACTTAACAATCCCAGTTTTACCCTAAACAAGATAATTAACCACTAAACAGAGATTACATGTAACACAGACGGTCCCAACATAATAAAAAGCTCGTGGACACCGCACAAACCGGTTGCGGTCGGCCGGATCCGGTAATAACCGACTCGAACCGGACCCGGCCGGTTCTCAATGGTACTTTGATGTTGGAATCCGTTATGCTCATCGTTTGCAGAAGATAAGGGTTTTTGAAATGTTGCATGTTTAATTAATTCTTCTTTGTGTTTGACAATTATGAATGTATATACATTCTCGCCTTCACCGAAGGGGTATGCAGAGGTCTACCTCTACCTCTGCATATATTTGCAATATATTTTAAGTCCCCACGTTACAGTCTTAAGCACGACTACAAGAAATTCAAACAAAAATAAAGATGTATGTTATTACAAAATGGTTTCCTCACGATGTTATTCTTCACCGTTGAGCTCGTGGTGTGACTAATCACTGTACTTAAGTTTAGAAAAACTCATGGGGTAGGCAGGCAGAAGAAGATGGAGAGATACCTAAGTATCTGATGATGAAAGGGCCGTGGTGGCCGAGTGGTTCGAGCAGTTGCCTG
This sequence comes from Drepana arcuata, assembly GCA_016069955.1. NCBI lineage: Eukaryota > Metazoa > Arthropoda > Insecta > Lepidoptera > Drepanidae > Drepana > Drepana arcuata. The sequence goes on from JACCPG010000005.1 coordinate 53,316, forward strand.
CGACGCAAAGGTCGCAAGTTCGAATCCCGACTGTACCAATGAGTTTTTCTGAACTTAAGTACAGTGATTAGTCACACCACGAGCTTTACGGTGAAGGAAAACATCGAGAGGAAACCTACATACGTCTGAGAAGAAATTCAAAGGCGTATGTATAGTCGTGCTTGAGTAACGGCGATGGACTCGCCATGTCACGTTGGCACCTAATATACCTCTGGCGGAAAGTGGGTGTGTGGGTATTACCTATACACCTCTGCCTACCCCTTCGGGGACCCTTGTGGGAAGGCGTGAGGATCATAATATGATCTTTTCTACCCCTACGTATAAGGAAACAAATGTTAAAAAAGAAAACCGGGGAGTTTGTTCCGCCGGTGGTTTTATATTAAATATGTGACGTTCAATAAGTGTTCCTTGTGTCTCTTACGTTGGATAAAATATTTTGATTTAGATTTTTGATTTTGATTCATAAAGGGTGCCGCTTAAAACACACTTTCTTAAGCATTGTTTTTTTTTATGAAATATTTTGATTATTACATTAATATTTTTTTTATGTTTCTGTAAAAAGTTATTTATTTAGTGAAAGTAATAATAAATATAAACTAACTATTAATAGAATAAATGACCCAAATCTGTGTCACGCGGAAGGGTGCCAAGAAGACTAGCGGCATTGCCACGTTGTATGGCAATGCTGATTCGCTGAGCGAAATATTCGCCAGCCCTCTTGTCACGGGAGGCCTCAAAGAGTTTCCTCGAGACATCCCTATAAAAATGATGAGCATCCGGTCCCCACGGCCCTAGAGTTTCGACTCCAAACGCCACAAAAACGTAGTCTTGGCTCAAGGTAGCATATTTGCAATGCTTGAGGCACTCATTAGGCATTAATATTATTATTATTATGTACGGCGTTTATGTAGCAGGAAGGTTTTAAAATAACTAAACTAAATTGAAATGCGAGTTCAATAATCAGTCCTTAATATATATTTGTCCCAAAAGTGTTAGCCAGAAATAATCAGCAAAATCAAAAAAGCAAGCTTGCTTAAGTTGTCAAAAAACGGATCCCGCCAATCTCCAATTCGATGGTTCTCCATTCAAACATTCGCCAACCAGCTTAAACCAGTTCAAACCGCCTCAACTAGTTTCAATGATCGCTTGTGATTTATTCGAGATCCGGTAGGGTTGTGACAAAAACGGCAAAAAGTATGGTTTTTCTTCCGATTTCTGTCGCCAATTAGAGTTTTGAGTAGTTGTAAAGTGTAATTAAAGGAGTTTCAAAAGGTTTTCAGCGAAAGTTCTCGCCTTACAATGACATTTAACAAATTTATAATTCAGGGGTTTTGAAGTACGAGTCTATTAATTGGGTTTCAACAGGTAAACGTTGGTTTAGAATTACTTTATTAAGCAGTCGATAGGTATTAAGTAAATAAATAAATACCTGGGACAATTCCACACAAACTGACCCAGTCCCAAATTAAGCAAAGCTTGTGTTATGACAACGATGTATTTACTTATATAGATAGATATATACATAAATACATAGGACATCCAAGACTAAGGTACAAATACTCGTGTTCATCACACAAATATCTGCCCTCAGCGGTATTCGTACGCGACCTCGAGTTTCGCAGTCAGGAGCTTTAACCTCTTACCCAGACCAGGTAGTGAGCAAAAGAGCTGTAAATCTAGTGGCGTAGCTACCTGGAGGCTAGACGGGCCCCCAAGCTCAGGGGCCCTGGGACTGTGGCTAACTAGCTATACATAATTAGGGAATATTTCTCTAAAACTCGGAATGAACTAGAGATAAAGAAACTAGATTTCATTTGACTTTAATAATGGCAACTTAGTTTTAATTTGTTCATTTAAATAAGTTTCAATTTGTATTTGATTTTTAATTTTATTATTTCGTCGTAACACAGTCGACTCCGACTGTGTTACGACGAATCTGGATTAAGACAAATTTGGAGTACGACGAATAATGGATCAAACGGTTTTAACAGAGCCGTGGTGGCCGAGTGGTTCGAGCAGTTGCCTGCGACGCAAAGGTCGCAAGTTCGAATCCCGACTGTACCAATGAGTTTTTTCTGAACTTAAGTACAGTGATTAGTCACACCACGAGCTTTACGGTGAAGGAAAACATCGAGAGGAAACCTACATACGTCTGAGAAGAAATTCAAAGGCGTATGTATAGTCGTGCCTGAGTAACGGCGATGGACTCGCCATCTGTCACGTTGGCACTAATATACCTCTGGCGGAAAGTGGGTGTGTGGGTATTACCTATACACCTCTGCCTACCCCTTCGGGGACCCTTGTGGGAAGGCGTGAGGACAGATAGGTGTTTTTCTTATTTATAATCTTAGTTACGTTTGTTCAATATGTATTCTCTTCTTTTTCTAAATCAATTCTTTTAAATTGTGAATATTAATGAATACATTGCGATATATGTGTGAGTTAAGTATTATTATATCTTCATGCCCTCCCACAAGTCCTCGACGGGTTAGGCAGAAGTGTACCTCCCCCTATCAGTCAGACAGTACGTAAGTCTGACAGACAGATTAAGGCAGGTGAAACCGTAAAGCACAGCTTGTATGCAAAATGGTGGTCACAGTTACTTCCGTGTTCGTTGATAATTCGTCCGAGCGACGTTTTCATAATCCATTGTGATGTTCTTAATGTGAAGTTAATTAAGTTTCATTAACGAACCCTCGGGGCCGGATGAAGAATCCACTCGAAATTAATAAAATTTTGCGAAGATTTGGAGAAAAGTGGCTTTTCGTTATAAAATATTGCCTCGAAAACTTTTGGCAAGAATTAATTTACTCCTAAATTATACGTAAGTTTCATGAAAAGATTGTGCACGTAAATATTACGCACGTATACATATTTTCAATATTCTATTAATCTCCATGTCTTTCTATTAGTCTCCTGTTTTTCTGGCGAGATTGTATGAAGAGAATTATGAACATGTATGAAGCGAAAGTCTGTAAGTCTTGAGAGAACTGGCGCTGTACGCTCTCTGCTCAACCTGTGAGGAAGTCTTCATTCAGCTAACAGTCCATAGATTTACTTAACTCAAAGATTTCCTCTACTTAAATTATCATCCGCCTACCCCTTCGGGGACCCTCATGGGAAGGCATGAGGATATTTTATTTTTAAATACAAGCGAGCCGTGGTGGCCGAGTGGTTCAAGTAATTGACTGCAACACAAAGATTGCAAGTTCGAAGCCCGTGTGTTTAATAAGTTAGTAGAGAGTACAGTGATTAATCACACCACGAGCTTTACGGTGAACGGTTACGGTAGTTGAAAAGTGGTTTTCGTCTGCCTTCTTCTCTTAGATACTGTCGTATTTTCGGTATATTTGTTTCGTTAACATACTGGCATTATTATAAATGCGAAAGTTTCTGAGGTTTTTTGTTCCTATAATAATATATCCTCACGCCTTCCCACAAGGGTCCCCGAAGGGGTAGGCAGAGGTGTATAGGTGCCAACGTGACAGATGGCGAGTCCATCGCCGTTACTCAAGCACTACTATACGTCTTTGAATTTCTTCTCAGACGTATGCAGGTTTCCTCTCGATGTTTTCCTTCACCGTAAAGCTCGTGATGTGACCAATCACTGTACTTAAGTTCAGAAAAAACTCATTGGTACAGTCGAGATTCAAACTTGCGACCCTTGCGTCGCAGGCAACTACTCGAACCACTCGCCCACCACGGCTCTTTTGTTCCTCTTTTACGTAAAAACTACTGAACGGAATCCGATGAAGTTTGGCACAGAGGTGCTAGCTGGATTAACATAGGATGAAAAATAATTATAAAGGTGAAACCGCGGGATTCAGCAAATATCTAATAATTGTACAACATACTATATTGCAGCTTACACCGCTCCGATAATTTTGATATATGGAGCCCTTGTATGTCTAGAGGATAGTGGAGCAAGCGTGCACATAGCATTTTATTCGCCGACCGTTGCGATATACGGCGACAGTTCACAGATAACCAGTAGCCTAGGCTTATGATTCATAAGTTAACATTTTATTATGGTTTGCGATAGTCCTAATGTAGTTGCACTTAAGTGTACGCGGATATACCTTATTACATTGTAGGTAAGGTCGAAAATTTTATGTTGTTTCATGTTTATAAATTCCAGCATTATCGCATTATGTTTGGGTGTCTAGTGTTTGTAGAACAGAGGGCCTATGTCCTGTCTCCGGTCTATAAATATTGCTCGCTCAGTCACGTGATAACTCCACGAAGGATGGCTGGCTGACAGATAGTGACCCCTTCTTCCTTAAAACTTCTAGCACAGCTACTCCAAGATTGGCAATGCGCAAATGATAGCATACATTTATATCGGGCTATATACTTTTGTTTGCGTTTGTAAAAAAACGATGACTTTCAATAAACATGAATGGTTAGATATAATCACGCCTCTATCCCGTAGCGGTAGGCAGAGGCCACTTCTTTCCACTTGCTACCATCCTTAAATACCTCTTTCGCTTCGTCCACTTTCATTATTCTCTTCGATCATGCTCTACGGTTTAGGGTACGGTATATAACCATAATAACCCTTCCTATTGTGGTAATAATAAAAATATATTTATATAAATAATATATCCTCACACCTTCCCACAAGGGTTCCCGAAGGGGTAGGCAGAGGTGTATAGGTAATACCCACACACCCACTTTCCGCCAGAGGTATATTAGGTGCCAACGTGACAGATGGCGAGTCCATCGCCGTTACTCAAGCACGACTATACATACGCCTTTTGAATTTCTTCTCAGACGTATGCAGGTTTCCTCTCGATGTTTCCTTCACCGTAAAGCTCGTGGTGTGACTAATCACTGTACTTAAGTTTTAGAAAAACTCATTGGTACAGTCGGGATTCGAACTTGCGACCTTTGCGTCGCAGGCAACTGCTCGAACCACTCGGCCACCACGGCTAATAATAAAAAGTACTGTAATAATACTAACTAGATATGCTTCGCGGCTTCTTTTGCGTTATATTATATAGTATTTTCGAAATGGCTTGCGTAGTTTTGTTGCGTTTATAACTATAAACAATTGTACAAAAATCCAAACAAATTTTCTTTGTTATATTAGATATTAGTATAGAGTAGACTGATATCGTGGCTATTCAAACCATATCTGAATGGGAATCCGTAACAATGCACATCAGAGCACAACCGTTCCGGACGCAGCTTGCTGCCGGCACCGGCTATTGTCACCTTGTCACCCATGTACGCATCCTTCCCGTGACGTTTTTTATATTGTCAACAATCGTACAGACCAAGTGATAGTGTTCACTGTTATGTCACTTGCAACCATCGCTAAGAAAAAGGTCTATGTACTTACATACATACAGGATATGTCAGAAAATATAACAGTTCAAAAGTGATAGGGCAAAGTGAAAAGATAGTAATGAATCTTATATTATAAATGTGAAAGTTTGTAAGTTTGGATGTTTGCGGTTCTTTCACGGCCCTACGGCTGAACCGATTTGGCTGAAAGTTGAAATGGTGATAGCTTATACCTAGGAATAAGACATTGGCAATTTTTTTGTCCTGAAAAATGTATTGTTTTTATATTATAATGTATGATGCTCTTTCACGGCATAGCGGCTGAACCGATTCTAGCAGGAAAATTTCCAAAGCCACTTTTTCGAACTCCACGTGGGCGAAGCCGCGGGCATAAGCTAGTAATATATCCTCACGCCTTCCCATAAGGGTCCCCGAAGGGCTAGGCAGAGGTGTATAGGTAGTATATAGATATATTTTAGGTGCCAACGTGATAGATGGTCCATCGCCGTTACCAACACGACATACGCCTTTGAATTTCTTCTCAAAGTAAGCCGTAAAGCTCGTAATGTGACTAAAAAAACTCATTGGTACAGTCGGGATTCGAACTTGCGATCTTTGTGTCGCAGGCAACTAACTACCCGAACCACTCAGCCATCACGGCTCTCTCGAATATAATTATATAATTCATTCTACTATGGCGATAACATCAATACCTCTATGATTTCTCTACCCCGATCAAATACATATTTTTGGCTACAGCGTATAAAATCTTATACCACCAAAAAGTTATTTCAAAATAATGATTTAAACAACATAATAAAATAACTATTATTATTATGGAAATTATAAAACAGCTTGTTAGTTTGCCGACTGCTGAATTACCATTTCTAAATATCAATCCCTTCAGATTCAGTTGCTGATAAAAGCGAAAACTTATGATCTGTGCCGACCACTGAATCGCTTTCTTTGAACCTAAATCTCCTGCCAGCAGATGTCTATGCCACTGAGCCCGATGTTTATTTTGTACCAAGTTCTGAATCATCTTTTCTAAGCCTCAATCACCTGCCAAACGATGACAATGCCACTCAACCGGTAATCGCTTCGGACAGAGCGCCCGGAAGATTCTTCTGTATCCACTATTCTTCTGTATCCACTATTCTTCTGTATCCACTATACTTCTGTATCCACTATTCTTCTGTATCCACTATTCTTCTGTGTCCACTACTGCATAACCTTGTGTTAATGTGCTTTGCCGCTCAGCCTGATGTTTCTTCTGTACCTTGCACGTCTCATGATGAAATGCAGCCAAGACCTTTGTCCCTGTCCCATCCGTGTATAAAAGTAAAGTAAATTAATACAAAAAGCTTATTATACAACATCAGATTATTTGAATGATGACCATACATGGCAATGAATTGCTCCTCTTATACAGAGTTTATATGTTATTCAATCTTTTTCTACCCCTACGTAAAAGGGAACAAATGTTAAAAGAGAGAACCGGGGAGTTTGTTTCGCCGTTTCTTCTCCTGGCGGGTATTTTTCTTGGAAATGGTGGTAGCTTTAGTTTTTATTAAGTATATGACGTTCAATAAGTGTTCCCTGTGTCCCTTACGTTGAATAAAATATTTTGATTTTGATTTTCATTTTGTGTGTTTGAGTGCACGCGCGACTTGTGTCGACTTCCTGTCTGAAAAAGAAGTAATAGCTTTTTAAGGTGGCAGTTCTGATGACTGGACCTGTGATGAATCGGAATCTACTGGTTCTCCTGACAAGATATAAGAAAAAACGAGACAAAAAGATTATAGTTCGAAAGGATGATACGTGTAAAAATAAAACAAGAAAGAGAGATAAATCTATAAACAAACGAATGTGAAGAACTAAGAAACTAAGATATAAGAGAGCTTCCTTCCTTGGCAGAAAATTTTGAATTTATTTATTTATTTGGATCACCAACAGGTAACAACACCTTAATATTAACAGAATATGCCACAATAAAACTTACATATGTGTCCACCCAATTACACGTAACCTACAGTAATATATCCCTAGTAACATTACAGTATAAAGGCAGAACTCTATTAACTTTATCGGCCGTTATCGACTTTCCAGTTCGCTGCGTCAAGCTCGTGCGGCACTATCCTGCCTAATATAATAATGATAACATCATACTTATTACAGAAATATACGGCGTAAATAGAATTATAAAGTCATTTAAGAGAGGTAGGGCATAACAGGTTTCCTGTTTAAATTTGGAGCTGCCCGACTGGGGCAGGGCAATGATAATAATATATATAATAATATATATATATATATATATATATAATAGGTGTAAAGGCAACCACTTTTCTTCATAGATATATTTAGCTGCCAACGTGACAGATAGTGAGGCTATCGCCGTTTATCACAAACAACTATAAATGTCATCGATTTCATCGTCTTTGATTTATCTTAAACTTGCATACGTTTAAGAGTGTGGAAGCCTACATAGGTTTCTACTCGATATTTTTCTTCACCTGAAAGCTCGTGGCGTGGCTAATTACTGAACGTGAGTTAAGAAAAGTCCTTGATTGAATTCGAATACTACGGGTAGTGGGCGTCTACTCGAACCACTCGGCTGCCAAGGATCTTTTTTATTTATTTAACAACATCAAAACTTACATCTATCTTCACAGAAGTAGACCAATACAAAAGAGGGTCAAATATTTTTATGTGACAATATAGCAGCTAACATATAAAGCTATTTTAGTGTTTTCACCCAAAGAGCAGGCAAATACGTCAATAAATTCAGCAATTTGGTTAAGGGTACTTGATACTGTATGAATATTATTGCACAGGAAATGTGATGTCAGAGGTATTTTTGTAACGATTCAGCGCTTTCTCATATTATTTATGTTACCATCGGTCATCCATTAATGGAATATGGCCCATAAATGGACGAATCGTGTACATATTCACTTGTAAATTACTACACGTAACATATGTGCTTTTATTGCCACTGTATTAACTCGTATTATTGTGGGGGTTACTATATATATACTATATATAATATATCAGCACGCTATCTATATAAGGAAAACCTCTAGAAGAAAGCGGCATACGTTTGAGGAGAAATTCCAAGACGAAAGACGAAGACAATAAAGTATGTATGTATTCGTGCTTGAGTTGCGGTGAAAGACTCGCCACCTGTTGCCACCCGAGATATATTTCCAACGGAAAGTGTGTGTGTGGGTATACGTACACACCTCTGCCTACCCCTTCGGAGACCCTTGTAGGGAGGTTTGAAGATATATACTAGTTGTCCCGACCAGCATCGCTTGGGTGAAAAAAAGTAATTTTCTTAAACTAGATCGCAGCGCCACCTATTGGGTCAAATGGTGAATCAAACCATTCTCGTATCCACCTGAATATACACAGAAAATTTAATTAAAATCGGTTCAGCAGGAGGAGTTCAGTGACAAACACACGCACAGAAGAATACATGTAGAGATGTATTTATAGATTGAAGAACAAAATAAGGACACATAACCAATTTATATTTACGTGAGTGAGCTTAAATTTTGTTAGAACTCAAATTGTTGTTTAGCGAACTAGATTGAGTCATACATACATAAACTGTACATGACAGCAACATTTACTAGACAATATTGGCGTAATTTTGCAATCTGAATTCCATTATTAATTCAATTGACATTGGACATTTCAAGACCGGATTCAGATTGCAACATTGGTAATTCCGGAAATATCAGGGCGGCATCAAGCCGTTTCCGTGCTCGGTGCTCGGTATAGAGCGGAACGAGCCACCCGTCTCTTTATTCCGGAACTCATGAGCTTGGAATTCGTCGCGCAGTATTTTTTTTCATTAGGGTATATTATTGCTTGATTTAATATTGTATTCTAATATTTACAAGTGTGTGTGTGGATGAAGAAGCAGATAAAGATCACGTTCCAACTAATACCAATCGAATACTCAAAGATAGGAACGTCAAGAGAAGTTAATCGAAACGGCGAGCATGTATGAAGAGACGCATGGAGCGAAAGAAGAAGAAAATAAAAAAAGTACGGCAAATAGATACTTAAAAGCAGTACTGTAAAAGTTTTTTGTTCTATTTAGGTACGATGTTTAATTTTTAAATTAGAGCCGTGATAATGCTGACTAGTTCGAGAAGTTGCTTTCAACACAACGATTGCAAGTTCGAATCACAACTGTACCAATTAGTTTTTTTTATTTAAATATACAGTAATTAGTCACACCACGAGTTTTAAGGTGAAGGAATACATCGAGAGGAAACCTGCATACGTTTGAGAATAAATACAAAGACGTATGAATAGTCGTACTTAAGTAACGGCGAAGGTTCACCATCTGTCACGTTGGCACCTATTTATATATATATCATCACGCCTTCCCACAAGGGTCCCCGAAGGAGTAGGCAGAGGTGTATAGGTAATACCCACACACACACTTTCCGCCAGAGGTATATTAGGTGCCAACGTGACAGATGGCGAGTCCATCGCCGTTACTCAAGCACGACTATACATACGCCTTTGAATTTCTTCTCAGACGTATGCAGGTTTCCTCTCGATGTTTTCCTTCACCGTAAAGCTCGTGGTGTGCCTAATCCTATATATATATAAAAAGGGCCTCTTGATAGAATTTACTACAGGCCCTGCGCTGACTCGAGTAAAACATCAATACTTACTACAGTACTTTTAACTCGGCCACGTATCACTAGGCCACTTATTAATGTTGCTTTGCTTGCTAATCGACGTACTCAAAACAAATTTGAAATGAAAAAATGACGCAGAAAATACTCGTCATCCCCGCGGCCCGTGTGTCCCATGTCACCGCGAACACTAGCAATGTTCGCGGTGACATGGGACACACGGGCCGCGGGGATGACGAGTATTTTCTGCGTCATTTTTTCATTCACGTTTCATTTCACGTAGTTCAATAATACGGAAATATGTATGTTACTGAAATAAAACATCTGTATAGCCATCATAGCCTATTATGTCGCAGGCTCTGGTGGCGGTTGTGATTTATGAACCTTTTGGACGCGCACATCAAACTCAGTGTGAAAAAGGCGCAGCTTATAAAGGCGCGGGATATACTTCTATGAATGTGGACGAAGCGAAAGAGGTATGTAAGTCTAGAGAGAACTGGCACTCTATACTCTCTGCCTACCCCGTTAGGGACTTGGCGTAATGATATGTATGTATGTATGATATACTTCTAAGGTTCACGGCATCTCACGAGGGTCCTCGAATGTCTTTTCGCGAGACATATATTTTGTTGCCAGCGATTGATTGATAATTTCTTCTCAAATGTATGCTGGTCTTCTCTCGATGTCTTCCTTCACCGTTATCCTACGAATGTTATGAAGTGTTTACTCAATCACATAAGAACTGCTAAACCGAATAAGATAAAATTTGGGTAGATTTACACTTAGATTATGCTTATACTCTGCTATTTAAATTATTTTACGTGGGAGAAACCGCAGGGTACAGTTAGTTAAAAATATGTACCTACACACTCTTTTAACACGCCTTCTATTAACTTTGTGATGTCCAAACAATAATAATAGGTAATGTCGATGGTTTACTCCTATTATATCAATTTCTAATGTCATTGGAAAATGAACTTTAAGCCTTTACATCAGTACTGAAAGTTCACACACAGACAAATAGTTCATTGTTGAAACAAAATAAGTAATTTTCCACGCACAACGTAAAATAGAAATGAGGCATTCGTCATGCGCTGCGATATGTGAGAATATTGGTTGACCACAAAAACTATGGACTTAATGAAAAAATACAATTTTAAATTTAAATGAATTTATTGAAACTACCTACTTTATCGTATAAGTCACAGTTTGCAATAAAATGTATGTGTAATTATATGAAAACAAATATTACACATATAATGCATTTGTTATAAATGTCATGCTTCACACCGTTGTACTGAGTCCCCGGAGCGTTAGAAAGGTGCAGTTTTGACTGGACAAGGTTTCAGTCTGAGTTACCTTCTGATTCAACGTTAATAAATATCATGTTAAAGTCATGAAGAAAAGCATTTATAATGTTTGTAAACTAACGAATATTTATATGTAGTGTGAAGAGACGCATGTATCGATGTGAAGAAAGACGTCACTTCGGTTGGCGCTCAATTCACCTTCGAGGACTCGACGATGATGATACGTCATCAATTATTATCCCCACCAAAAAAAAGGAAAATTTTGGTAATAAAAACGGTGATTTTTTTCTGGCGTTTAATTTTGAAAAGTTGTTATAGACACTTCAATAAAGTTTTGTATTTAGAATTTCCAGTTTTGAATTTCAAATTTAATACTTCAATTGTTTGCAATTCTGCTTCGGTAACGTCCTCAATTGTTTTAGTTAAGTGCCAGCTCCACAGTGTCAGCGGGCAATATTGACATTAGTATGAGTATAACCACTTCCCAGATTGTTCTGCGAATAGTTTGAGCCAGTAACCACAGGCGGCTTGTTATATCTACCGACGGCGCGGGCAAGTATAGTTCAAACACGAATGCTATAAGATTTACCGTGAAATTATTTAGTTTCTTAATGTATGTTAAGTGTATTGTAGTTGTAATTAAAGTATGGCTAATACAGTTGTCAGGATTATGAATGACTTAAAATCTACAACAGGTCCGGATTTGTTATGGATTATGGCTAATTGGTCTAGCTTTTTTTGTGACCGTACAGTCTAGTACTCACTTTAGGTATGGGAAGGAATAGTTCGGGAGAGAACCTGCATACGTGTAACAATATTCCCGAAAAGGTGGGCGGGTGTCACAAACCCTCCTTTCGCCCGAGATATATTTACGTTCCAACGTGACTAATAGCGAGTCTAACTCCGATTTCTCAAGCAGGACTATATAATATGTTCATAGGTCTTTAAATTTCTTCTCAAGTTTCCTGTCAATGTGTTCAGAAAAAAACTCACAGACTCAGTCGGGATTGTATCTGGCACATATGCGTTGCAGGCGACAGTAGCGTCACCACCTGACCAGTACGTCCTCTTGAATTACATAAAATTAGACTAACCTATGTTTTTGTGTGTAACGTAGCTCAGAGTGAATTTGCAAAAGTATGTTCCAATTGGTGGGGTAAAAAATAGAGTCTTTTCGCTATATTAATATGAATCTACTCAACAATTCGAGTTGATTTGGATATTTTATTAGAGAAGATTGAAAAGGTGTTTTTAACGATACCTATAATGAATGTCAAGGTAATCAAATTAACACAAAAAAACTTTCGCCTTTCACCGCGGCGCGCGACAAAAATTAACTTAAAAAACTTTTAAGGTTTCCGTTATCGATACCCACTTCGGTTATGAGTATCGAGTTGCGGCGAGTTAACGAGGAAAATAATATTCGACTCTGGCCGCAGGTATTGCGTGACCAGAGTTAGGAAAAAATATTATCTGTAATGTATATTGAGTGTACTTTTGTGGTCCAATTCACAGCCGACGATACCCGAAGAGAGCTTACGCTCAGACCTGGCGCTGCATTCCCTCTGCCTACCCCGTGAGGTAGTCAGCGTTATGATATATCTTTCTGATGTTTTTTACATTACAAGATTTACGGAGAAGGTAGACATTATTAACTTGATTTTTCTGCTTCTGCTAAATGCTTGATGGTAAGCGTTTACCGCCGCTTACAGAAGTTTGCATCACGAAAGGTATTTCTCACGCTATCCGACACTTCATGTGAAGTCGTGTCTAAGATGACAGACTGAAATTTCGATTCTAACAATAATATGTTGGTAGTGGGAAGTGTGAAGGCTGGTCTACATATGAATGTATTCAAGACGAAAATCATGGTATTCACAAATAAGGGTAGAGGGTAAGGTACTGGAACGGGTACGTAAATACAAATACTTGGGCACATGGGTGGATGAAAACTGGGACAGTGACCTCGAAATAAAAACCCGTATTGAAATCGCCCGTAGTGCCTTTAATAGCATGAAAAAGGTACTTTGCAGTCGCAGCCTCAAAGTATCTTTGCGCACTCGTCTCCTGCAATGCTATATATGGCCCATAATTCTATACGGATGTGAAGCCTGGACCCTTAAAGAGCAACTCCGAAAACGTATAGGAGCATTTGAAATGTGGGCATATAGACGCATGTTGGCCATAAGCTGGACGGACCGAGTGACCAATGTTGAAGTTCTGCGTAAAGTTAATTAATGCAGACCATCAAAAGAAAAAAGGTTGCTGATCTTGGTCATGTGCTTAGGCACTCAAGATACGAACTTCTGCAATTGATAATCATGGGCAAAGTGACTGGAAGACGAGCTGTCGGGCGCAGGAAGAAATCATGGCTGCGAAACATCCGGGAATGGACCGGAGTTACCAGTGCAGCGGAGCTTTTTAACCTCGCCAAAGACCGAGAGAAATATGAGGAGCTGACTGCCAACCTTCACTAGTTGGAGAGGCACTATAAGAAGAAGAATAGAGGGGGATGTAAAAGCATGGACGGAGTCGTGCTTAGTCGGTTCAATAGCTAGCATGTGAGGCTTGCGAGTGGATGAACCGATTGGGTCCCATCCTATACCTACCTTTTTATTATACTAACATATAAATAAGTTATAAAAGAAATATTATTTTAATTATAAAAAAAATCGTGAATATATCTGTGCTGATCTAGGCTACAACTGCCTCTCGTAAGACGTGTGTGTCAAACAGCTCATCACTTGGACCAAACACTCGTAACTTTTTCTATGAATTCAGTTTTGACACGGTATCGGGTGTTTGATGAGTTCTGCTAACCAATTCTGTGCGGAAGCGTTCTTTTATTTATTTTTTATCATCGACCTGACAATCAGATTAGTTTTCATCGGAACGTACGATATAATTTGCTATATACCGTTACTTATTGAATTCAATACGAATTCTTGTATGGAATGTATTTGAATTGATGTAATTTATTTGAATTATTGCTGACGCAATTACGACTCACGGCTCGCTCGGGGACTAATAACTGTATATAAATAATTGATATGAAATACTGTATTAAGGTCTGTAAGTCAAAAGAGAACTGGCGCTCTACCCTCGGACTCGGCGTGATGATACATATTTCCCACACCTTAAGAGGAAAGTTTGATATATATTTAAGTAAATAAAGCATGTTTTTCGTGATACATAATGATCTTCTTGACGCTCTCTTATAAGGGTCTCCTAGGGGGTGGTAGATAGAGGTTTATAGGTAGTACCCACACACCCACTTTCCGCCAGAGATATATTTTAGGTGCTAACGTGACAGATTCTTATATATCGTTCCATAATTGAAAAGTTGTATTGCTTTTGCTTAAATGTATGTAAAAATACGCAAAATGTATGATATGTATAAACATAATGTTAATTAATGCTTCACACTACACAAAAGGTTACACAGTAAAGTGTGTTTTCATCATTTGAAGCAAACATCTTTTAATCTGGTTAAAAAAAAACGTCGAATATAATATGCATATAACTGATTTAGTGGAAATACTCCGAAATCCTTTAAAACAACGTAACAAAAACAAAGCAACCCACATGACCGACATCACCAAACATTAAAGTTCCGTTTAATGAAACCAAAGTTTCAGAAAGGAGCCCTCACCTAACCTGTGACCACACAAAACCAATTCGGGGTTTCAAAGCTAGGGTTAAAAGATTAAAATCCCGTTAAAGCCGGTTAAAACCGGCTCTAAATCAATGAGACGGGGTAACAATGCACACTGTGACCGCACCGCTACCGTGGTCATGGCCGCTAGCGTTTATTGGAAAAGTTCAATTTCTCAACTTTGGCCCAAGTGACAGGAACGCAAAGATTGCAAGTTCAAATACCGACTGTACCAATGAGTTTTTCTGAGCTTAAGTACAGTGAATAGTCACGAGCATTACGGTGTAGGAAAACATCGAGAGTTAAGCTGCATACGATTAAAAAGAAATTTAAAGATGAATGTAAAGAGGTATGTAAGTCTAGAGAGAACTGGCGCTCTATACTCGCCTACTATCTTCCTAGCCCGCGAGGGACTCAACGTGAGGATATGTATGTATAGTCATGCTTGAGTAACGGCGATGGACTCGCCATTCGTTACGTTGGCACCTTAGATGTATCTCTGGTGGAAAGTGGGCGTGTGGGTACTACCTATACACCTCTCACTATCTCATGCATGATGAACTTGTGGGTTTGATTCTGTTGTGATATTTTAGGTGTTTTTCTAGCCACTATATAACAAAGTGTGAAAATGTATAGCGAAACTTTAGGAACCGGTGTAACCCGGTCAGTGTTTCAATTGTACCACAAGATGGAAATGCATGGAATGCAGTGCGATGAGATTAGTTCTAACACTTATTATCGGACCACCGGGGACCGGTACCCTTCATGTCATCGACTAGTTCGCTCATAGGTATTTGAAAATTCTTCACGCTTTCCCAAATCTCTATACGGGTAAGTAACGGGACGTGTCTGTCGAGTGGTTCGAGCAGTTGCCTGCGAGTCAAAGGTCGCAAGTTCGAATCCCGACTGTACCAATGAGTTTCTCTGAACTTAAGTACAGTGATTATTCACACCACGAGCTTTACGGTGAAGGAAAACATCGAGAGGAAACCTGCATACGTCTGAGAAGAAATTCAAAGGCGTATGTATAGTCGTGCTGGACTAACGGCGATGGACTCGCCATCTGTCACGTTGGCACCTAATATACCTCTGGCGGAAAGTGGGTGTGTGGGTATTACCTATACACCTCTGCCTACCCCTTCGGGGACCCTTGTGAGAAGGCGTGAGGATATATTATATATATGTGTATTCCAAATATGCGATTATGGCATAAAGAGCCTAACTAGGAGGCTTACAAGCGCACTCAATTATTTTTTAATTGATTCGGGTAGTTCGTGTCGAGCCGTAGTGCGGAGAGTGCCTATCTTTACGCGCGATATTACTACGGTATTACAATATACCTAATTTCATTTATGAGATATTGTGTCGAATTCTAATGTAATAATAATACATCTTTACTACCAAAATGTATGTATTAATGACCATTAAATACATTTGCCGAACAGTGGCGCACGCTCAGTCTCCGATCCCGAGGTCACTGACAGCACTCAATGCAGTCCTGGACTCAAGTGTAAATCCTGAATGTGATGTGCTGGCTGGTGAATGGAAGGTGATTATGAATGAGTGTCTGGCATACGCAGAAAGAAGGCCATCTTCTTCCCGGTAATACATTTATATTAACCTTATTTATTACTACTCATATGTATTTTTTTAACTTATACTTCCACATTAGCGTAAATGACCACGTTGTCGTGCTAATTGTAAATAAATAAATAAATAAATAAATACCTAACACCTGGGACGATGCCCCACAAATTGACCTAGCAAATTAAGCAAAGCTTGTGTTATGGTAACTAGACAACGATATATTTACTTATATAGATAGATATATACACAAATACATAGGACATCCAAGACTAAGGTACAAATACTCGTGTTCATCACACAAATATTTGCCCTCAGCGGGATTCGAACCCGCGACCTCAAGTTTCGCAGTCAGGAGCTCTTACCACTAGACCAGACGGTCGTCAATTGAAATAAAAGATTAATTACTTGCTGTCCCGCCCAACGAGTAATAAACCCCTGTTGTGAATGTAGGCCATCTCGAATTATCGCTAAGCATCTCGAATTAATTTGAATACACACAAAAAATACATCAAAATCGGTTCAGCCCTTTAGGAGTTCAGTCACATTCGCAAACACACATAAGAATTATATATAGAGGTATGTAAGTACATACAAATACAGATATACATACATACATATCATCATGCCGTGTCCCTAACGGGGTAGGCTAGGCCGAGAGAGTAGAGCGCCAGTTCTCTCTAGACATACATCCATGAACAAATTTTATTTTTAATTATGTACGTTCTTATCAAGCCTCCCTTTTTGGTCAATATCGTTTTCATATCGTTTTTACATATCGTCCAGGAATTCATTACGCGCTAACCAGCATTTGGCAGTAGCCCAACTAGGCTACTGTGG
The DNA here is from genome assembly GCA_016069955.1 of Drepana arcuata. Taxonomy (NCBI): domain Eukaryota; kingdom Metazoa; phylum Arthropoda; class Insecta; order Lepidoptera; family Drepanidae; genus Drepana; species Drepana arcuata. Next base: position 70,655 of record JACCPG010000005.1, read on the forward strand.
TATTGTCAACAGCTAACCGTGATATACTAATACCAATATTAAACGTTAAAGTTTCTTAATTGCTACTAATTGATACATTCTTAAGAGAGGTGGGGCATAACAGGGTTTCACTTAAGAATTTAGAGCTGCCCGACTGGGGCAAGACCTCCACCTTAAAGAAGTCCGTAGCCAAATAACACTATTTATTGTGTTGTGTTCCTACGCGGTTAATAAGGTTTCCAATAAAGAGCTCCTTGGGGAGAGGGGAGGATTGTTATATTGTTTTGGCGGTAGAGGGATTAGTCCTATTATGCTGCCGACCCAGTATAACTCTCAGAACATAGAGTGACAGCGTGCAAGTGATATTTAGGTATCGTGAGCGTAAATAGGCTACGGTAACCGTTTCCCATCAGGTGGGCCGTACGCTTGTTTGGCATCTAGTTGTATAAAAAAAAACATTCTTATATATATCTTCACGCTATTCCCCTTGCCATAAGGGTCCCCAAAGAGCTTAGAGGAGTGAAGGTGGTACCCACGCCCCCTTTTCTCCGGAGATATATTTTAGGGGCCTACTGGAGGTTAGCAAGTCCATCCCCGTTACTCAAGCTCGACTTTGAATTTCTTCTCAAACGTATGCAGGTTTCCTCTGCATGTTTTCCTTTACCGTAGAGCTCGTAGTGAGATTAATCACTGTACTTAAGTTCAGAAGAATTGATTGTTAAGGTCGGCATTTGAACTTGTAATATTTGTGTTGCAGGCAACTCAAACCGCTCGGCCACCACGGCTTTAAAAAGATACATACATACATACATATCATCACGCCAAGTCCCTAACGGGGTAGGCAGAGAGTATAGAGCGCCAGTTCTCTCTAGACTTACATACCTCTTTCGCTTCGTCCACATTCATCAGTCTCTTCATACATGCTCGTCGGTTTCGAGTACTCTTAACGTTCCGTCCTTCAGAGTCCGATCTATTTGATCCAGGTAGTTGGAACGTGGCCTTCCTCTGCCTCTTCTTGCACACACTTTTGCTTTGTATATCTGTTTCGTCAATCTTTCTTCACTCATCCTTTCTATGTGTCCAACCAACGTAACATGCCTTTCTTCATCTTTACAATCACGCCCTCATTCACGCCAGTTGATTTGCGAATCTCTTCATTGCGGATTCGATCTAATATCGTTACGCCGCACATTTTTCGAAGAGATCGCATCTCGACTGCATTCAAGCTATTTTCATACTTCCTCTGACATACCCAGGATTCGCTTCCTAACAATAAGGTACCAATATCGCGTTGTGGACAGCAACTCGAGCATTCTTGCTCAGACTTTTGTTCAGACTTAAAGATAACATTTACTTAAAAGTCCATACTACCGTCGAATTATGTTTAGTTGCTTACAGGGAGTATATATTTCTGAGCAACACTATACTAACGCAAGTACGAGAGTTCTACGAGAATTATTTACGTACAGAGTTGAGTTATTTCGAAACTCGGTGCGTTCGTGGAAAAGCCTGTTATTTCGCTAGAATGCCTTAAGCTTGATAAACAATGTACGTACGCCATGTATGGGAGATTTTAATTTATTTTGACAACGTTTTGATAATGTTCAGACGAGAGTGTGGGAATTGAAAGTTGTTCGTAAGCTGTGATTATCTCGCTTCTTAAGTAAATTAAGTGTCTCTAGCATATTTCTACTGAGGTAGGCAGCGTAGCACCTCTTAGCATCAGTCCTTAGTAGAAAGGCAGCAGAAAGTTATGGCAAGAGTTGACACTTTCTATCACTGCCAATAGTGACAGATGGTGTAAAATTTCACCAATATTATGAATGTGAATGGGTGTTTATTACTCTATCACGCCAGAACGGGTGAACGATCATAGGACCCAGAGTAAGATCAGTAGCTGGACAACACTGGTCGAGTTTTTGCGGGACTAGTAGCAAAATATTTCATGTGACGAGTAATTTGTACCTAATTATTGTATGTTCTTTGTATAAAATTTATTAATTTAGACATGTAGATACAGGTGCCGTGGTGGCAGAGTGGTTCAATTAGTTGCCTGCAAAACAAAGATTGCAAGTTCGAATCCCAACTATCAATGAGCTTTACAGTAAAGGAAAACATTGAAAGGAAACCTGCGTACGTTTGAGAAGAAATTCAAAGACCTATGTATGTACAATCGTGCTTAAGTAACGGCGATAGACTCGCCACCTCTGGTGGAAAATTAGTGTGTGGGTACTACCTTCGGGGACCCTTGCGGAAAGGCGTTTCGTACATTTATGTTTATATCTTCACACCTTACTCCTCGGGGTACGCAGATATAGTAAAGCGCTAATTCACTCTAGAACATTTCCGCTTAATCCATATTCATCATACTCTTCATACACGTTCCCTGTTTTCGGATTTCTTGGGCTGGTCGTGGATGTCCTATGTCACTATGAATAAAGCCGTAAATAAGATTTTATATTAATTGTATTTCCTAGTACATTATTTACTTAGTTAGAAAGTAGGTAAAATAAAAAAAAACTAGGTAGAATATCCTAGAACTAACTTCATTGCCGCAACATGCGCGTTCTAAGTACTTCCCTCCCTGTACTTTATGCAAGGCGTGTTCTAACGACAGTGTTTTGCTTTTAACTAGTTCAAACTAGTTTTCAATAAGACTTTGGGCTCTTGAGCCTCTGAAGCGATGCTAAGGTAAATTTAAAAAAAACATATTTTTTTAAATTGTGACACCACTTTTATATTTAGGTACTGTACAGTATTTGCGATACAAAGAAATATCCAGGTTTAATTGCTTAATACCTGACAGTATTTTGGTAATTTCCTACTTTCAATTTAAACAATGCTATGTCCGATCAGATGCATAAGTTTTCTACTCACTCGCCTTTAGTTCTCTCCATGGTCCTTCGAGCCGGAAACAACAACCATTCTTCACGCTAGATAAGATATGCTATGCATACACGACAAGTTACGCACACATTGTCCCTAGGGACCATAGCCCCGCTGACAGCTACCTATAATAACTACACGCATAAGGAACTCTGAAGACGTGAGCACTGGTTTAACAATTTTTTTCACCAGAGACAAATTTATGCACCAATACGGTAGTTGGCGAATCCATTGCCGTTTATCAAGTGCGCCTACAAATTTGCTTTAAATTTCTTCTTATATGTATGCAATTTTTTACAATGTTTCCTTCATTGAAAAGCTCGGAAAACATCGAGGGGAAATCTGCACACGTCTAAGAAGCAATTCAAAAGCGTATATGTATAGTCGTGCTTGAGTAACGAGGATGGACTCCCCATCTGTCACGTTGGCACCCAAAATATATCTCTAGCGGAGAGTAGGTGTATGGATATTACCTATACACGTCTGCCTACCCCTTCCGGTACTCTTGTGGTAAGGCGTGAGGATGGTAAAGCTCGTGGCTAGAACCTGATAATTAAAATTTTATATGCGACTACATAGAAAACTCGACCAAAACGACTTTAATTTTGTACATACTCGTAAGAGATATTGGCTTGGCAACAAATTGCCAAACATCGTATATACTAGTATTAATACCCGTACCATGCAAACATTCGAAAAGCGCTTAGGAGGCATTACTATGCATCGGATGACTTACGGCGTCCGTGCAGTCAAGAAATTAATGTACCGTGAATAATAAATTAACATCTCGGTTTATCTTAATGTGCTTATTTCCTCGCTAAGTTACTGCTTAGTAACTTAGCCTTCGTACATGGTATCTACGGGAATTTTAATGGCTGTTGTGAATTATTACACTTCACTAACTTCTATATAAATGTAGAAATGAATAGTTGTAACTTGTATAGACAGACCGTCTGGTACGATGAGTGCATGTTCTTCGGTTCGATTCCCATTAGCACCTAGCATCAATACAATTGAAATATTTTTTATTTGCTGTGTATTTGGATGCATTTTTTTGTATATACGTACTACTATAGTAGTAACAAGCCGTGGTGATCAGTTAAAAATTTATACGTACTTGTACCAATATTTTTTTTAGCAATTAGGGTTGATTGTCTGAAGGTTTAAATATATTTATTTCATAAATTTGCATGACAAGGTCATCTACTATATGAATAATGCATATGTATATACATATAGAGTAGTAATAGTTACTAAGTAAGACTGAACACTACAAAGTTACAAATAACCCAGAAACCTAACTCACCCTAAGATTTCCACCCCAAACAATCCCCGGACTCACATAACCGTACAAATCACAACTGCCAACAATACTTGGGAACCTCCCCAATATGTGACGTTATACCCTTTAGAAGTATAACCCGGCGTTTAGAACTTCGCCCGTAATTCGTGAGGACCTTCAGGTCACGTACGGGACCCTAAATTTAAAGGAAACACTCCAATAAGTTGTGCGCCAACTGTGTGACTACACACGGACAAGTAATTGAGAACGCATATACTGCTCAGATGAATTTAATCGGTTGGATAGTCTCAAAGTCTATAAAGGACATAGGTAGATAATTGTATATCCTGACGCCTACCCACAAGAGTCCTCGAAGCGGTAGGCAGAGGTGTATAGGTTGTACCCACACACCCACTTCATTCCATCAGAGATATATTTAAGGTGGCAACGTGACAGATGGGGAGTCCGTCGCCGTTACTCAAGCACGACTATACATACGCCTTTGAAGTGCTTCTCAGACGTATGCAGGTTTCCTCTCGATGTTTTCCTTCACCGTAAAGCTCGTGGTAATGGTACTATAGTTCAGAAAAACTCATTGCTACAGTCGTGATTCTTACTTGCAATCTTGAACTGAAATACTGTAATACAAAAATATTACTCACAATTCCAGTATGACATTCCTTCAGGAATAAGGCACCGTATGTTTCGGAATTTTATTACATTTTTCACCCCTTTCGCATGTGGTCCGGCACAACTCTAGAAGCTCAATAAAGACTTTTACAGCTAAGGCTATGTAGGTTTTTCATTATATAACAACGAGTTTAAATTAGCTTATAAATAAAAATACCGAAGAGCCGCGTTGACCGAGTTGTTTGAGCAGTTGCCTGCAACTCAAATATTGCTAGTTCGAATCCCCACTGTAACAATGAGCTTTCTGAACTTGGTGTAGTGATTAGACACACCACGAGCTTTACGATGAAAGAAAACGAGTAACACGGGTGGTTTGTAGGAATTACCTACACACCTCTGCCTACCCCTTCGGGGACATTAAAATCTTGTTGTGGATATCATTTTCTTATTAAATTTACAGCAAAACATCGAAATCACATAACATGCATCTAAAAGAACTTTAAAAACGCGTGTATGTCTGTATATTCGTCCTAGAGAAACGTTCTACCTTGCTACTTTTGCGTTGCAGGCGATTACTCGAACTACTAACCAACTCTTAATCTATATATAGGAGATCCCATTTGTGAACTCACTCATAACGAAATTTCGGGAACTATAAGGCCGATTGACTTGAAATTTGGTGGGAGTATTCCTTATACGGTGTAGAGGTGCGGGTTTTATGAAACTTCACCCGCAAAGTGGAACGCAGGGCGTTAAAAAAAACACGTTTTCACACCATTGCTACTATAATTGTATTGTATTGTGGTGTGCTTTAGAGTCATCAATTACATCAAAACGGAATAGATCTCGTGGAGCCAGCCGATTGACCTGAATATTATCAAAGGCTGCGGTGGCTTCCACAAAAGGTGGAATTATACACAATTTATGATTCCACTTCCGTACCAATTGGAGGGCCTTTGATATTTATGTTTCGCCCTTTGTTCCGTAGCTACTAAATGTTTTAAGTATTCCGCGGTGATTTTATTGTTCAACTTAATAGGTACTAACGTTGAAACCTGGGGCGGTAAATAAAATTGAAGTCTGTTTGTAAGATCGAAATCACAGTTCTTTAAAATGCATATGATAATATATAAGTATTTGTGTATTTGTATAAGTGGATGAAGCGAAACAAGTATGAAAAAAAATCCAATGTTGTATAACAAGATTTTTGGTGACAGCTTTAAACTGAGGTAGCTTATTAAAAATATACGGAGTAACTTAGGCAAATTTTACGTTTCCGTATACCGTGTCATCAAATTTAACATGAGTGAGAGAGTAGAGACTTTTATCCCTTGGGCAACACTGTTTATATAAATTTATTTGCAAATCGTCAGTATTTAAGTACACAAAAACAGTTGGGTCATCACAAGAACTCGTAATTTTCACTCCTAATCAATCTCAAAGGCGGTTTCTTATTAATTTCTCTGCTAAATCACCTTTACGATGGGAGCAAAAAGATTTAGCCCATCAAGCAACGTTGCAGTTTTTACGTTTAAGTACCATTGGTAAGTTTTACTCATACCGAATTATTGTCACTAGATTCACGAATTTGTTCACGAATGTTTTCGAAGAGAAATCTCTTTTTAAATTACTTAATAAAAAAATAAAAGTAGCAGAAAATAAAGGAATAAGGTTATCCTATTTGTCGTTAAATATCTATAATAATAATATAATATAATATATCCTCACGCCTTCCCACAAGGGTCCCCGAAGGGGGAGGCAGAGGGGTAGAGGGCACTTTTTTAAAGTAGTATATTAAAGACGGTAGATATTTAACAGTGATTTGTCACACCACGAGCTATACGGTGAAGGGAAACATCGTGAGGAAACCTGCTTACGTCTGAGAAGAAATCCAAAGGCGTATGTGTAGTCGTGCTTGAGTAACAGCGATGGACTCGCCATCTGTCACGTTAGCACATAATATACCCCTGGCGGAAAGTGGTTGTGTGGGTATTACCTATACACCTCTGCCTTCGGGGACCCTTGTGGGAAGGCGTGAGGATATTTATTTTTTATTTTATTTTATTAATTATCGTTTTCAATGACGTAATTAAAATAAATGTATTAAGCCAACGCGCTTCCTCAGGCGAGTGATCGATCCAATCTCGTTTGATCGAGTATCGTTCTCGGACTGCTAGTAGGTGTTCCTTAATCCCCCGTCAGTGAGCGGTCGGGCTCGGGAACTCATTAACGTTGAAATAAAAAGATTTTATCACATATTTTTATTTGACGGGAACTTTAGTTCGCTCGAAAGTAGATTTTAAACGATTCTCACCGCAAGACGTATTTGTAACCATGAAAAAACATCTTATTAAATATACACTTCTCATCTGAAAAATTGTAACACCTAGCAAGTTTATGGTTTGTGTATATTTAGTAATATATGCCAAATATCGTTTAATCGTGAATAAATATCTCATATTATTGTATGCTGAGAACATACATACAGTATATGTATGTAGATATATGAATCCAACCCTTATAGGTGTTAGTATTGAAGCTACATTCAATGCACGGAGTTTGGATCCTCATTTGAATATGTTCAACGAAAACATTTAAGAGGTATAAAACGGCCAAATTAAAAAGCTGTAAAACAATATTACTTCGAGTGCCGACGCAATAGCAATTTAATCTTGCACCCTAATTTTGTCTCGTAATCTCATTTTGTTCTTGGTACATCGCTTGATTAAATAGAGCATTTAAAAGGGCAATGTGAATTTTGTATAAAATTGGCATCCAATTTATTTAAAGAGCCATTGGTGACCGTGTGGTTTAAGTAGTCAGCGGCTAAATCAAGATAGCAGGTTAAAACTCGGGGCGTACCAAAACGAGCATAAGTATATAATTACCCCGAGACCTTCACGCTGTAGGTGGAGAGTATCGAATGCTATTTCTTTCAAAACTTACAAACCTCTTTCGCTTCCTCCACTTTAATCAGTCTCTTTATACATGTTCGCCGGTTTCTCTTGACGTTTTCAAGTACTCTTGACGTTACTATCCTTGAGTAGCCGATAAATTATAAAAGAAAACATAGTGAGTCAGTCTGCATTCGTTTCAGAAACCCCAAAAATTTGTTTGTAATTGCAAAATGTTAAAAGTTAGGTATATATACATATCTGCCTACACCTTCCCTTCCCTTGTGGGAAGGTTTGGAGATATATAAGCATGATTGACACCAGGAGCTTTGCAGTGAAGAAAACCAGTTTAGATTTAAGAAGACATTCAAAATATGTTTTTAATAATCGTACTTAAAACGAACGTTACTTGAAACGGTAGCAGACTCGCCATCTGTCACGTTGCCACTCAATTATGTCTCCGACAAAGTAAAAGGTGTTGTTACGCCTCTCTCGTACACCTTCGAAGAGCCTTGTGGTAAGAATAATTCTATTCGATGGAAATTCTAGTCTGGAATGGAAAATATACCTTCCAACTACCTCTACGTTGTCTTAATCCAGACTTCTCTCCATTGTCTCCTAAACTAGTGTTCCGTACATAAAACGCACACTAATTCGTAATGAGACCCCACGGTGTGCACGTAACAAAGAAATAGTACCGAACGGCATTAAAACTTGAGTACTACACGTGTGCTCCAAAGACAAGCTTAGTTTTGCGTACGATATTGTCAGAATAAAAGTCTTAACGGGACGGAAAAGAGTTTAAATTAGGTTGTCAGGGGTTGTAGTAAGGTGTACTGTACAGGTAAATTGTTGTAAGCAAGTCTTGTAAAATGTGACATAAGGTCGTGAAGAAATGTAAGCAGAAGTGATCAAGTTATTAATACATGACGACCGTCTGGTCTAGTGGTTAGAGCTAGGAGCTGCGAAACTTGAGGTCGCGGGTTCGAATCCCGCTGAGGGCAGATATTTGTGTGATGAACATGAATATTTGTACCTTAGTCTTGGTTGTATTTAAGTATTTATCTATCTGTATAAGTAAATATATCGTTGTCTAGTTACCATAACACAAGCTTTGCTTAATTTGGGACTATGTCAATTTGTGTCCAAGGTATTTATTTATTACATATCATGTATTATAAACATTCGTTTCCTATTTACTTGTATCAGGATTGTGCGATTTATGGTTTTCATTACCTAGTTAGTAGTTAATTATACAACTGTCTTTTTAAATACTTTTAATTGTTGTTATTAGGAATAAGTTCATTCATGCATTCATTCATTACATCACGCCAAGTCCCTAACGGGGCAGGCAGAGAGTATAGAGCGCCAGTTCTCTCTTGACTTACATACCTCTTTCGCTTCGTCAACACAGGAATAAATTAATCACTCAATATTCGTTACATAGTTATAATCTACTATAATAATACTTAGGTACTAATGCTGTAACATAATAAAACTGTTAATTAAAATTGATTCTCTTTAACACGAGAAGCTCCAGATATCCTTAAGTAAAGTTCTAGGATGATAAATCCATTATGGTCTAGTTACCTAAAGCAGGTGCGCGAGTTTTATTTTGCTATCCATTCCTCTCGCCAGTATGTATCTCAGTAAGACATGCCTAATTCAGCTTTATGATGCCGGCTTAAGGCGGGCGGGTAATGTATGAGTAAACTAACCATAGGAACACTTCCTTGTTATTGCAAATATTTTGCGCGGGCATATGAAAAATAAGCAGAGTAGAGTATCATAATATGTAATTTTGTCATACTACGCTTGGAGTGAAAATTTTTCTTGAGCGTTATTACACTGTGAAGTTGGTTCGTTCGAAATAAATATATTATACTAGCCATTCCCCGCGGTTTCATCTGCGTATAATTGTATTTAATTGGTAAATTTTTCCGGGAATAAAACATATACTATGTGCTAATCCAGCTAATAAACTATTCCTGTGCCAAATTTCATCTAATTCCGTTAAATAATTTTTACCTTAAAGAGGCACTACAAACATGAAAATAATTAATATTATTTCTTTAACTGTTACCGTATAAACTCGGGTTTTCGCAAACAAATAAATCGTATCGTACAATCGGAATCGGAAAAATACGATATTTCTCAGTCCTCTGTTATGTTGGGAATTAGTTTATACGCCAGTAAAGCTCCGACGGACAGTAAAAAACACGTTCAGAAAAACGAAATGAGAAGCACTAAAAACCTATATGTACGGTACGGAACGGTGGTCAGAATGCTGAAATATTCATGCATTCTCAACTCATATAATTTTTACTGCGTCCGCTCTATGCATTTTAATGTGACATCGTCATAGCTTTCCTTCTGCGAACGCTCAGGCTGTAGAATGAGCTCCCCGTTGAGGTTTGAGAGTTGTTCAAGAAGTTGGTGAAAATTCCTGCAGGGTCGGCAACGCGCGAGTGATACCTCTGGTGTTGCAAGCGTCCATAGGCGGTGGTAACCGTTTACAATCAGGCGGGCCACATGCTTGTTTGCTACCCGTGTGGTATAGAAAAAAAGCTATTTGTCTCATAGATAAAAATATCTCCACCTTTCTTCAGAAGGCTTCCCGGGCGATTAAGAGGTGTAGGTACACCTTAACGGACCGTAACAGTACCTTCTCAGCGCTGATATATTTAGGTGTCTGCGTAATGGCGAGTCTGTCGCCGTTTCTAGAGCACGGTTATACAAACGTCTTTTGAATGTCTTCTTAAGGGTTAGCTAGTTTCGTTTATAAAAGCTCCCGTTTTTAAATACCTTCTTTACACACCTCTTTTATTGCATCCTCACTCATCAGTCTTATTCTTACATGATTATTCTTACACGCAGTTAATTAATTAAGGTAAATTCATATGTATTGTGGCAGGTTGATTGATGTACTTCTTTTTCTAAAACTGTCAACTACAAAGGATTCGGATACGAAAATCATTCAAACGGAATTTCGACCGTACTCTAATTTCGGCTTAAATAAATATATATTCAAAGGGACACCTCATTATTTTTCGCAAAGCGTTTAGGACAAAGGTATGTATACCTCATTTAGCAGGTAAAAGGTAAAAATGATAAGGCTCCCACTCCGCTGAATTATGACATCTAATTACATGTCCATTGTCGTGTTTTGGTCCTTTATTTTGTTTGTGCTACTAAAGTGTCACAAGTTATAAGAGTAGAGCGGGGAGAATAGGCGACGAACCATTCCGGTCTAACTCGCTATCGTCCACCAGTGACGCTCCTGGTGTTGCAAGCGTATATAGGCAGCGATAACCGCTTACCATTAGGCGAGCCGCATGCTTATTTGCCATCCTAGTGGTATAAAAAATACCCTAGCCCTATATCCTTTCCTCACGGCATATTCCCTTATCTATGTCAAGCCATTAATAATTTAAATAAAGAAGGAAGATGAAACGGGATCCCTTTTTACTCTTATACTGCTGCAGCCATGCAATTCCAACTTCCAACAATCAAACCATAATATAACAATCCTCCCCCCTCCCAAAGAGCTCATTACTGGAGACCTTGTTCACCGCGTAGGAACGTAACACAATAAATTGTGTTATTTGGCTACGGACTTCTATAAGGTGGAGGTCATGCCCCATTCGGGCAGCTCTAAATTCGAAAGGAAAACCCCGTTATGCCCTCTCTTAAATCTGTAAATAAAACGCAGAAAGCTTTAATTTCGATCCAAACGACAAATGTCGATTAATTTAACACGAGAGCATTGGAGTGCGCTGATAATTTGCGCCCCGCACCTTTGCGATAATGTTGTCGGGTTTTTGTACACGAATTAAATTCAATTCGTCTGTAATTGTCAGTTAATTAAAACGTTGAAGTGTTGTTGAAAAGAAATGGAATACGTCAGATGTTTTGTGGCCCTGGCGTGTGTTGCCCGGATCAAGACTCGCAGGATATGTTTTATTAATTATAACTTTTGATTTAGTATATTGAAATGAATATTTTAGACTGTCGGTGTCATCCTGAGCGAACGCATTGATTCGCTCCGTATGCCGAAAGGCGGGAAGGAGCATGGGAAGGTTGGTGGGAAGAGTCAGTGTTAGCAATGTGTATTTTTTATTGTACTTTACTTTTTTACGTTAATGCTTATCCCAGTACAACATGGAATTATTTCTTAGGGGCTGTAAAAAGATTCCTGCAGGGTCAACGCGCGAGCGATGCTCCTGGTGTTGCGTCCATAGGCGGAGTTGACCGCCCACCATCAAGCGAGTCGCTTGCTTGTTTGCTTACCTAGTGGTAAAAAGAATCCAAATTCTCAAGGAACAGCATCCATACATACATACATATCATCACCGCGAGTAACTCACGGTGCAGGTAGAGAGAGTCGAGCACGAGTTCTCGCTAGACTTACAAACCACATACATTATCGCCAGTTTCAAGTACTCTTGACGTTCCCAGCCATGGCCCTGAACCTGGTCATTCATAAAGAGTTTTATAAGCAAGCCAACATAGGATAAATATCCATTCTTATAAAATTATACTTGTCCTTCTGTGACTCATTCGTTGGAAGTCATTAAAAGCGCATTGTATTCCTACACAAGCTCTCTGGGTAAATAACAACATTAACTTTTTAATTCCAAGACAACCTTCCACCTAATCGCTCCCAATGGACTAAGTTTAACTAAAGCACTAAAGAGTTCAACTTAATAAAGCCAGTTAAGACGGACAGAAGAGGCAGGGGGTGAGCTAAGGGAGGGTAAGGAGCGAGGTGCAGCCGCGCCAAAACAAGCCTTTTGAAGCACCTGGGACACTGTGATAATGAAACTAATTTACTAGATTTAGTCGCTTTGGGGATGTAGGAAAATAATTGGTGGACGTGACATTAAGTATTACCAGGTTTTGTCGGACTGTTAAGTTCATCATATGTTCCCGTAAGGTTAAAGATAAAGGGAGGTTGTTTCCGTTTATATTTGTTAATAATAATAATAATATATCCTCACGCCTTCCCACAGGGGTCCCCGAAGGGGTAGGCAGAGGTGTATAGGTAATACCCGCACACCCACTTTCCGCTAGAGGTATATTAGGTGCCAACGTGACAGATGGCGAGTCCATCGCCGTTACTCAAGCACGACTATACATACGCCTTTGAATTTCTTCTCAGACGTATGCAGGTTTCCTCTCGATGTTTTCGTTCACCGTTCAGCTCGTGGTGTGACTAATCACTGTACTTAAGTTCAGAAAAACTCATTGGTACAGTCGGGATTCGAACTTGCGACCTTTGCGTCGCAGGCAAGTGCTCGAACCACTCGGCCACCACGTTTATATTTGTTTCTGTAAAATATATTCCCATTGTTGCTAGGTAGGTAGATTGCTATGGTTAGGCGTTATTAATACGTTGAGAGTGCATATAGGTGTTTATTCCTCCGAGCGCGGGACATGAGTGTTGACTGTCGACTTGACTTTTTAATTAGGGGTCGATTAAGCCCTGTTATTTACCAGCCAGGTCTGCAGTTCCGTATTGGGGTATAATAGGAGAGTTATGTGACAAGTTTTCAGCTTGCCTCAAATAACTACCCAAAAATTGGTGCCAGCTCTCCTACTATCACGATTCAGAAAGAGTAGAGTTCCAATTCTCTCGAGATTGACAGACCTTCACTTCATTCGCATTAATCAGCCTATTCAAATATGCTCGTATTTACTGAAATATCACATCCGAATTCTTCTTACATTAATGTTAAGTGCAAGCTGCAGTCTGAATTCCTAAGGAATTAAATTTTCTTACCCGTTGAATACAGCTATGATAGTGGGAGCACTGTGAGAACTTTAACTCGTTTCATTGTCATTCTGATGGATTTCAAGTTTTTGATGAATCCTGTAACTTCATCCGGTTTTAAGTGCCGCTATACTTACGTACTTCATTATCATATACTTCTCTTATTTCTATAATTTATACTCGTTTGAAAGTAGATTCGCATTTTACAGACAGTCCTGTGCCATGAAAGTTGGAAAAATGTACTTTGAATGAAAGTGACTTGATTTTTGTCTGTCCTTTTAAATTCAGGATACAGAATTTTAAAGGGTTCACTTGTAATAACACTATACTTTTATTTTCCTGAAACGCTTCTTTTAAGCAATAAAATAAAATAAATTGATTTGACTAGTTGCCAGTAACATTAATTTATAAAAAAAATACATTTACAAACTCAACTGTACGCATCCGATCGAAAACCAAATTGTAATTCAAACAGCGTCCGAACTAGAATATTCAAAAACCGTAACAGCGTATGCATCGAGCCGCAGATAGACGCCTGAAATTTTAAACTTGCCATTCCCGGCTCTATTTACATGCCACGGGGCGACACCATGGCGATTCAGTTTACTACATTGTGCATATGAACATGGACGCAGGCGTGGGTCAAGCGGAACCGATGAGTTTTAATAGCACATACCATCGGAAAATTACTAGTAGCCTATATGCCAATCCATGCTGTTAGTATTATAAATGCGAAGGTACGTGAGGATGTTTGTTCCTGGAATTAGATGAAGTTTGGCTCAGAGGTAGATTATTAGCTATATATATAGCTATGTTACTCAAGCACGACTTTTTGCCTTTGAATTGCTTCCCAGACGTATGCAGGTTTCCTCTCGATATTTTCCTTCACCGTAAAGCTTGTGGGACTAATGAGGACTTTTTGGTGGAAAGTGCGTGTGTGGATACTACCTATACATCTCTGCCTGCCCCTTCGGAAACTCTTGTGTCAAAGCGTGAGGATAGAATATATTTTAAAAAAATATTATTTAAAAGTTTCAGCTAAACGTTATAAATTGACGTAATAATAATAAATTGGCCGTTGAATCAAGCAATAAAATGTGGTAAATAGTAATATTGCATATGAAAACTATTTTGTGTAATCAGGTTTAATTTTTAATTGGTTATCGTAGCGTATTCGCGGGCGGAATTCGCTGATCAATTGTGATAAGGCCTAAAGCAAACTGTCAATTGGTGCTGTTGAATGACGAAACAATTGTTTTCGCTCAATAATTACATGTTGTGAAACATTAATTGGATACACAAATATGGCGTCCGTAAACAGGCAAATGTCAAGTGAATTACTTGTCCATAGGGTAGCTGAAATTCATTACAACAAAGATTAAAAATGTATGAGCAGTTGTTACCAATCAATAAAATTAATGAATAATTGGATTGATAATTTCTATATTCCCGTTAAAACCTCTCCTTTCCTTCTTGGAAAGTGGGTCTGTGGGTATTACCTATACACCTCTGTCTACCCCTTCGGGGACCCTTATGAGTAAGCGTGAGGATATATTATATTATATTATTTATATCCTTCATAAAAAGGCGCGATGTCTGCTCCCCTCCAGTCGTCCGGAACATCACCCAATTTCCAGCAATAGTTGCATAGCAAATAGAGAGAGAGAGATGAGAGAGATGACAAATATATTATTTATTCTAACGCCTAGGTGAGTAAATACTTGAGGTAGGAATACTATAGGACAGGATATGGGACATTCATAAGTCAGTATGCAAAGAAGCACACGTCATGCTGAGACACGGATGTTCGAAAGTTTTAAAATTCGTTGTCGCAACGTAGCCGCCGCCATGTTTATTGTTTTCCCGCCAAAATTTGACAGACCATAGACAAGACCATAGACAAGTGCAGACACAAAGCGACCCGATTATGTCAGTCAACGCTGTGTCAATCCGAGCGTATTCTAAACAATAGCGGTGGTTGCTTTTGTAAATTTTCCCAGTTTCCACATTCGGAACGGAACAATGGATAAAAATATCTGGTGAACCAGTCCAAGGGAATTTTTAAGCTAGTTTTCGAGGTACGCGGCCAGTTTTTTTTTTTTCATAAATGTCACTTGTACATTTTATAAGGCTTACCAACTATGTACGATATACGATGCGATAGTGTGTTGAAGAAGAATCACAGCTTTCCATTCATCATTTTAATCATAAGTTTTCTGTTAAAGAAAATGTGAGAGGGAAGGATAAAACAGCACACTGCTTAACAATAATAATAATATATCCTCACGCCTTCCCACAAGGGTCTCCGAAGGGGTAGGCAGAGGTGTATAGGTAATACCCACACACCCACTTTCCGCCAGATGTATATTAGGTGCCAACGTGACAGATGGCGAGTCCATCGCCGTTACTCAAGCACGACTATACATACGCCTTTGAATTTCTTCTCAGACGTATGCAGGTTTCCTCTCGATGTTTTCCTTCACCGTAAAGCTCGTGGTGTGACTCATTCATCACTGTACTTAAGTTCAGAAAAACTCATTGGTACAGTCGGGATTCGAACTTGCGACCTTTGCGTCGCAGGCAACTGCTCGAACCACTCGGCCACCACGGCTGCACTGCTTAACAAGACCACAGTAAATTAGACATTAAATTTAATATTACCTAAACGCAGCATTACATGTGTACCCAAAACATAGGAGGTTGTCCCTTAAGATGCTCCCGCAACAATGCCGTTATTGGCTTCCCTAGTAATTTATAGCAGGACCGGTACGAACTTTCACCTGTTTCAAAGATTATGAAACAATATATATTCCCCTTTTTTCCTACATCATATATGCTTCTAGGAAGATGTCTTTCATAATAATTTCAGTATCTAAATCACTTAGCTTTCAAAAATAATTGACATATATAAAAACATCTATGTATATTTATGGTTTACGTAAAGATTGTCAGATTCGTTCTAAAAAAACAAAATCTAATTATTTATTGTCTACACTAGTTTGTTGTTATAAGAACATTATCAGACATTGTTATCTAAATTTTTATTCCTTACTTGAGTTCTTTAAAACCTTCCCTTTCGTCTCTCTAAACGAAGTGAAATAAATCTTTAATATAAAAAAAACTGTTACTAGTACCGAGTACAACTTCTGTTAATTTATTTCACAGCTTTACATGCTAATTATAAGGCATTAAGATTGTTTTCTTTCTGTGCTTTCTTCTTAATTACAGGCTACATTGACTGCAGTGCCGAGTTATCGATTTTCTAATTCCATTTCAAAATCGATGCCCTTTATAAATTCCATTCGAATATTTTTTTAGTGGATATATTTAAAGATTCGTATCTGCGACTTAATCTTTGTTGTTTCTTTTGAAGAGCATGCGTGAAACCGCGTGTGGAGGGTGGAGATTGATGCTTTAATTTCAGTAATGGCTGCTTATTAGAACTTCGCGGGTTTCAGGTCGGGAAATTGGGGGTATGGAGGGCACAGCGATTTGCAAATATGTCACTTTGGAAATACATCTGAGGATAAATTATTTAATTACATGTTAGTTGCAAATGGTTATTTGGTTGATTTTAAGATTAATTAGCGAAGTGAAGTATGTATTGAGATTTGTCACGTTTCAGAACTATATTAGGGAAGGCGTCAGGATATAATAAATAAATAGTCATATGTTTATACTCACTTTTTCAGGTGCAAGTTTATTAGATTTCCCTGAACGTCATATAAAATGTATATATGTACATAGTACTGCATACAACATGTCTTTACCAAAACAAAATTCATTTCTGATTTTTTTAGGTTCAGTTCTTCGGTTCTGTGTAGGTTCTTCTTTAAGCGATACTTTCTATATCCTGAATTATAAACATTTATCGCGCAGAGTCACTCACGGAATAGGCATAGAGTAGAACGCCAGCTCTATCTAGACTTACATACATCTTTCGCTTTGTCCACATTCATCAGTGTATTCAGTACTCTTGACGTTCAAGTTTCACTACTTGAAATCTTCTATTAGTAGAATATTATATAATAAGTAGTGTCTTTGAAACCATTTTAAGTAAATATTTCTCTATCCGAGTTCCATCACATTGATTCCATCACAAGCCGGTAATCCTAGAGTTCGCATATGAAATGAAATATCTTAAATCCCGCACAATTTCGACAGGTAGCCGTCTTGAGCGTAGTGCTGTAATCCTATACGATAGCATGTTATGACTTTAGTGAGGGGACTCGACAATAAATTATAGTAATTTTATTATTATAATAATATTAAATCTATTATTTAAGACACAATCGACATCCATGCCTTAGTAACAATTTACCTTAATTTTATCGGAAAGATATACAATATAAAAGTATGTTTTCAGACAAAGCTTCCTATGTACACACTAAGCAATATCTGTCGAAAAGCTCCTATTCTGAGCTATGGAGTACAAGCATTAACTCTAATTAAAATAGGCTCTGGGACCTGAAGATCGAGAAGCTTAATATATTTTTAAATGTGTTTATGCAAATAGGTGTTTGTGTATAAAGTCGCTGATTGAGAACACAAACACTTATGTACGCTCAGAGAATCTGGATTGCTATCCAGCGTGTCATGCTGCTAGTCTTCTTGGTCGTGGGCCAACCTGAACAAAATATTTAATCAGTGTTGATCGAGAGAAAGCCGACATAAAATAAAAATATGAATTTATTAACGTAGTTATAGTCATGGTAGTGAATAGGGGTTGCGGTATGCGGGGAGTATATGACCCGAGTCTTTTACCTGTAGTGCGTGTGCACTCATAGGCAATTAAGGTCTCTACCCACTACACCGTATCATACCATGACCGTGCTAGGAACGTGTCAGGCAAATAAATATTCTTTGTATTGAAAAGTATGACACTGTGCCCACTAGACCGTTCCGTCACCGACCAACACCGTCGCGTGCCATGCACGGAGCGTCAACAAATGTCGGCAAGAATATTTTGCCGGTGCCGACACGCTACGTGCCTGACACGCGACGTTGCCAAACCGCTGCGCGCAGGCGGCGAGTCGGCGAGCATACGGGTTGTAAACGCGTATGATGACCGTTATATAGGCGTTGTAAGCGCGTTGTCGTAACTTTTGTTGTCAGTTCAACGCGACGCGTGTAGACGTAAAGACGTAAAATGGAGGATGAAAAATTAATAGATGTGTACGGAAATATGAGTTTTTATATAATCTTCAACACCCGAAATATATGGATAGTGTACAATATCATTTTCAATTTTTTTCAGCAACACATTAAATTGGAACGTAGACATGCGGAAATACTGAAAAAACTTTTCTTCATCATCAACTAAGTGTCTGAATAACGTCCAATACTCTCCTTCGGTTTTTCGTTCTTTTATAGAATCGTGAATCCAGTAGCGCCGAGTGTTTTTTTATTTTCTTCTTCTTCCTCATCCAATATTAAAGCAATCATCGCCAGTTGCCTAAAAGTTAATTTTCTGATAGCCATATTTTACAATAAAAAAATTTGGTAGCACTTCAAACGTCCACGCAACACTGTTACGCATGCGAGAATGAAGCGGATTCCTATTGGTTTTGGTGGATGTTGCATACGGGCATCATACGGGGATCATAAGGGTTACACACGGGTTGCATACTGGCATCATACGGGATGTATACGGGCACAGAACGCCGTCAATCCGTTCAGTGGGCAAAGTAGACCGTATCGTGTCGCTTTTCGTGCCTGATACGCTCCTAGCACGGTCATGGTATGATACGGTGTAGTGGGTAGAGACCTTTAGTGTGTACCGACAATACTCAAACACTATTGGAAGTTGCACATTTACATTAAAAACTATGACGAATAAAAGTGGGCGGGTCTTGGAGGATGGCACTATCTATACTGTAGTTTACGTTGTAGGGAGGCGTAGAGCTGATACACACACGCCGAGACCCTAACGGGGAAGGCAAAGGGTATGGAGCCAGTTCCCTCTAGTGATGCTATGTAATTGTGTAATACATTTTTAATATTTTCACACCTGAATTTTGGCACCACAAAATGTAAGTAAGGATATCGATATTGGGCAGTACATCACTATCCGTTGATCAATAGCGCATCGAATTTCCCGAAGGGGCCGCTTTAGGTAAGATAGATACGATTTTATTCAAAGCTTTGGTCAAATAATCGGCTCATGCTCGGTAAGCTTTTCTTATTTTGAGTAAATTGTATTAATACATTAGAAATGTATATTCGTTTCTTAGTGTACACAGCGAGGTGTACGACCGCTTCATTAAATCCATAACTTTTAAAATGTAATTTCCCAGCGACACTTTTCTCCCGTATTCCCATTTCAAGTATCAACGCATTTTCTTTAACTGCGCCATCTATCGGCCGACCAGATAACACAGTAAGGCAAAAAAAAACGTTTATTACTAGCCGTGGCCCGCGATTTCACCCGTGAAAAAATCAATTTCATTAGTAATATTAGTAATAATTTTATCTTGATTTATTTTCGGTACAAGACATCTTCAACATCATCATCAATAGGATATGTTAATCCAGCCAATAATCTATATAATAGTCCCATAATCACAAACCTTCCCATTTATAATATTAGTAGGATGTCACTCATATAACACAGGGTGCCTTACGAACATTTGACTCCTAGAACCGAACTAAACCTTCGAGACCGTGTGAATATATCCTCATTACGATGCTATGAAAGAAATAGCTCTCGAACAGTTGCAAATACGTTACCAAAATCGTACAGTTTAACAAAAATACCAACACAGTGTTTTGACAAAATTATTCGCAATGTAAATTGGACAGTGTCCCTCGGGAACTATTAGCCGAATGGATTACTATGTTATGTAAAGAGTACAAGAACTCTTCTGCTAAAATGTACAATGAAATTGTAGTCAAGTAAGTTATTGGAACGATTAAACAGTAAGAGCCGTGGTGGCCGAGTGGTTCGAGTAATTTGCCTGCGACACAAAGATCGCAAGCTCGGATCCCGACTGCACCTTCGAGTTTTTCTGATCTTAAGTACAGTGGTTAGTCACTCCACGTTGCGGTGAAGGAAAACATCGAGGGGAAACCTACACTGAGAAGTAATTCAAAGGCGTTTGTATGGTCATGCTTGAGTTACAGCGATGGATTCGCCATCTTTCATGTTGGCACCTAAAATATATCTCTCGTAGAAAGTAGGTGTATGAGTACTACCTATACACCTTTGGGGGACCCTTCTGTGAGGGCGTGAGGATATTAAATAAACCAATAAATAGGATAAATAGGATTTAAGTAGAATGTGCGACAAAATAAACATCTTGTATTTTGTTCGAATACCTTCATCATTAGACTTAGCAAATGCTTATTTGGCATAGTTTGAAAGTACTTATTTCATTAATAGCTCATCATTGAAACGATCCAACTTACCACATAATCTGTAGCGAATACGCCCGAGCGATTTCTATTAAGATATATCCCTAATCCGTATGATACCAAATTACGAACCGCCAAATCGCTTTATAACGCACAACCAGTGCTGCGAAACGAGATTACACCGAACCGAGTAGACGTAGACGATGCTCATATTAAACTTTCGATAATCGATTTTCGAGATTCCGAGTCGTGCCCATATCGAGCCGTCTTCAAAGAGATTGCATCCGATATGCATCTGGCATCCCATGTCCTTTGTAAACGTGAATTGAGAAGAACTGAAATCAGTTCAGAGGAACGTTTAACTTTACGTTAAGACACCTGGAACTTGTTTTTAACGCCTTAAATAGGATCTGTAAAGATGTGTATGTAACCATACATTTTTTTCATGTGGACGAAGCAAAGGTGATATGTAAGTCTAGAGAGAGAACTGGCGCTCTACTCTCTCTGTCTATCCGGTTAGGGGCACGACGTGATGATATGTACATTTGTGATGTATGAGATTTTTATTTTGTAATATTTATTTTATTAACGTGCAGTGTCTCGCTCATGAGATATATATGTTATCTCTCTCTCTCTCTTTATGGATACTTGCAACTCCACGGGTATCAATCATCCATTGTCGGCTGTGAGACTTACTCCGTTCCTCCACAGGGACTCAGCTTTAACCTAATAAGCTTTGCCTCACTCACAGCAGCTGTAGTCATTGCAAAGTTTTTATGATGCTCACTAAACACTCGTATTCGTCCATAAGTCCCGAATACCTCATCGCTGTAGTGCATTGCAGTGCCCACGACAATCCAATTATAGTAATAGATGGCTACCAACTTGACCGGAGCCGCCGCTTATTGGCAAAATGCTGCCTTTATAGCAATGCTATTTCCTAGATTGAATTTTCATTTCGTGCAGGTTCGTGTGATGAAAATAATGTTGATGCCATTTTATCAGGATATTCGAATAGACTTTTTGAATACCACATCTTTGTGTGATGACCAGGATTACTTTAGTCCACCTTTTTACCATCGTACCTCTGTATTCGATGTTCTTTGTATTATAATAATATATCCTCACGCCTTCCTACAAGGGTCCCCGAAGGGGTAGGCTGAGGTGTATAGCTAGTACTCACACACCCACTTTCCGCCAGAGATATTTACGTGCCAACGTGACAGATGGCGAGTTCATAGCCGTTACTCAAGCACGTACATACGCCTTTGAATAGCTTCTCAAACGTATGCAGGTTTCCTCTCTACCGTAAAGCTCGTGGTGTGACTAATCCCTGTACTGCTTTCTTTATGAATATATTTACAAACATAACTATATAATTATTTAATCGGAAGCACTAACTTTCCCCTCCGTCAAGAATATAAGCCATACCTAGAGCGCACATGGCCGTTTCCAATATTGTGATTGTCCATTACGTAGCCCAATGTCCCCACATGAAGGCACATTAATGAATCCCATTATTATCACATTTTGTCCTGTTATATCCTATTACAAAGTAATATCATCTTATAAAAAGTCAGCTTACTTACAGCCGTGGTGGCCGAGTGGTTCGAGCAGTTGCCTGCGACGCAAAGGTCGCAAGTTCGAATCCCGACTGTACCAATGAGTTTTTCTGAACTTAAGTACAGTGATTAGTCACACCACGAGCTTTACGGTGAAGGAAAACATCGAGGGGAAACCTGCATACGTCTGAGAAGAAATTCAAAGGCGTATGTATAGTCGTGCTTGAGTAACGCGATGGACTCGCCATCTGTCACGTTGGCACCTAATATACCTCTGGCGGAAAGTGGGTGTGTGGGTATTACCTATACACCTCTGCCTACCCCTTCGGGGACCCTTGTGGGAAGGCGTGAGGATATATTATATTATTATTATATTAGCTTACTTACTCAGCTGTTAGTTATAAAACCTCAAAAACACTACTCGAATCAGTTGTACACCACGGTTCTCGAGTAAATATACTTTTAAAACAATTTCTTGTTCATGTATTATTATTATCTTGTTAAAGTAGGCTAATACTAACTTACAATTTTATTCTACATCGAACGGAACATAAATAGTTGCATCGCTGAATAAATAACCGTACCCCACTTCGATATAAATCATTACACTTCACTTACTGTTTGAAATACGTACGCATTGAATACACACATATATACTATAATACCCACACACATATATACTATAATACGTAGAAACTTAGTCTTAGCGTCTCGACAAAACATTGTTATTTTATTCACCCCTGTTTTATTAGAAAAGAGAAGTAAGTAGTCCATGTGGGAGTTTGCAATCGTTTCCGTTTTAATAATAAATAAGGCTGTGATTGTATAACCATGTCGTCAATAGCCTTTAAAATGTTCTGTATCTTACATGGTAGTAGCCGGTAATTATAAAATTACTGGTGCTAACCCTGATGGTCTATCTTGAGCTTTATTAGTATAACTGAACTTCTTTATGCCTTCCCACAAAGGTCCCACAAAGATCCCACTTCCCACAAAGGGATAAGCAAGGTGTGGGTAATACTTAGAAACCCACAGATGACGAGTCCATTGCCGTTACTCAAGCACGACTGTAAAGTCAGTCACGTTGTCACTTACATAACTATATAACCTAGGGAAAAGCGGAGAATTAGACCTACTAGAACCTACCCCTGCGAAGAACCATGTGGGAAGGTATGAAGAAGAAGAAAAAATACGAAAAATTACAATGAGTAAATAATACTTTGCGACAATTACACGCAAATTGACCTATATATAAATATAAAAATTTATTATATATTATTATATTATATATAAAAATACAAAGAACATCCAAGACGCGCAAGTTCTCGTGTTCATCTCACCACCTCAAGCTAAGCATCCAGGAGCTCTGGCGGCTAGAACAGAAAGCCGTCAAGAATATCGGATTCAGATCTCAAGGGCATTCAACTATCTTTTTCTGTGGTACAGACAACCATGATACATACATTCGTAATTGCAATATAAGGCTCCGACACTGGGATACTCAAGTATTTATCATCCTAAAATTCTGTTAATTATAATATAAATTGCTTGATTGTATCCTATACAGGAAACATGTTATGATAAACGACCACGTAATCGAATTAGAGGAATTTATAAAAAAGTCATTACCATCTGTTTGACCACCGGGGGTCGCGTTAATCTAATGAAATAATCATTTATCTGTGTTTTTGTCTATTTTTACATCAAATTGATAAAAAAATATACGATTTTTCGAAATAAATACTACCGTTTTGTTGATTGGTACTGAATGGTAACTTAAATGGTATTAATCATGTAACAGTACATATATCGAGAAGGGCAGAGTTTGTTGGTTTAAAATTTGCAACATTATGTTTGCAGTCGATAGATCGTTTATTGAGAAAGACTATAAACTTTTTCATAATGATATTACCAACAGCGGATAATCAAATGTGTGTATCGATATACATACATACATACATATCATCAAGCCAGTATAGAGCAAGAGTATAGAGCGCCAGTTCTATCGATATACTAAAATATGCTATAGCGTAAATAGGCTACGGTAACCGTTTCTCAGGAGGTGGGCCGTGTGCTTGTTTGCCACTCAAGTGGTATAAAAATAAATAATAATAATAAAATAAAATCGTATATATTGAATGTGCGTATAGAGGCTAGTAGACTTTAAATTTGGAATGTGATATTCCGTTGTCTCTTCAAGCTGGCAACTACGACGACAACAACTACGACATTAAATCAAAAACTATATTCGGAACTCATCACCTTAAAGTCGACATTCGCTTGCACTAGGGTAATTATAAGTCATACCGACGGTTAATTTCAAACAATACAGAACATCGCATTGACGTTTGCACAGTTTTAGTGATCGCAAGAAATACAAGAGAAATAATATGGAACTGAAAATAGAATAAGACACATTTCACTTCTACTATGTAATAAAACTAGTTTATTGGTTAACACACACACCCACTGTCCGCCAGAGGTATATTAGGTGCCAACGTGACAGATGGCGAGTCCATCGCCGTTACTCAAGCACGGCTATACATACGCCTTTGAATTTCTTCTCAGACGTATGCAGGTTTCCTCTCGATGTTTTCCTTCACCGTAAAGCTCGTGGTGTGACTCATTCATCACTGTACTTAAGTTCAGAAAAACTCATTGGTACAGTCGGGATTCGAACTTGCGACCTTTGCGTCGCAGGCAACTGCTCGAACCACTCGGCCACCACGGCTCTAATTTATTATTATATTATATATTATATAGTTTATTGGACAAAGGTGTTTAGTATATTGATCCTTGTTAACATAACAATTAAGTATACATTGATATGCAGTTGTATGCTTAATGCAAAAATTACTAAGACTCTACGACTTGATTTCGTACCTCGACCGAACGTTTCACATTCAAGTGAAAACATTACACTTTAAGCACAGACATTCGTTTTTATGTAAGCATTTCAGAAGGAAAATGGGAACAACAGACTATTCAGGAAATATAATATAAAATAGCTCACTTACCGGTCCCATACATAATCTCCCTATAGCCAAACAATGCCTATAAATATAATGCCATGAAAATAAAACCTGCACCCCACTGAATATATATACATATGTATTATATATACGTCTAACCCCATGTATGGAGCATTATTGTCCCTTCAGTGGGGTGGCAGAATGGTAGATATTGGCATTCCTCACTTACAAAGCAGCCTTTGTTGGCTAATGACGACCTCAAATCAATGATGCTTCCCTATTGATAACAAATGTATAGGTATATATAACAAATGTAATAGGTATATATAACAAAGCAAAAGTGTGTGCAAGATGAGGCAGAGGAAGGCCACGTTCCAACTACCTGGATCAAATAGATCGGACTCTGAAGGACGGGAACGTTAAGAGTACTCGAAACCGACGAGCATGTATGAAGAGACTGATGAATGTGGACGAAGCGAAAGAGGTATGTAAGTCTAGAGAGAACTGGCGCTCTATACTCTCTGCCTACCCCGTTAGGGACTCGGCGTGATGATATGTATGTATCTATGTAACAAATGTATAGGTAGGTAAATATATATATATATATATACACGCGTTAGGGTCCTCGGTAAGAGGTAGAAGTGTGTGGCCACACGCCTACTTTTCGCCGGAGAATTTTTTTAGGTGCTAACATGACAGATGGTGAGCCTATCGCCGTTACTCAAGCACGAGTATACATACATACATACACATCATCACGCCGGCTCCCTAACAGGGTAGAAATATACATACATACAGCTATACATTACGTCTATGAATTTCTTCTCGAACGTATGCACGTTACCATTCGATGTTTTCCTTCACCGTAAAGCTCGTGGGATAACTAATCACTGTACTTAAGTTCAGAAAAGATAATTGTTTAAGTCAGGATTCGAACTTGCAAACTTGTGTGCTCAAACTGCTTGGCTACCACGGTTTGAAGAAAGATATGAATCGAGCTAATAGTTTCTAGTAATAAATGGTGTAGACCGAAATGTAGCGAATTCTGAATTGCCTTGTTTAATTAAAACAGAAAGACATTACGTATGGGTTCGTCCTAGTAACGTGGGCTTTCAATGAGTACCTTCGAGGCTTAGATGAATTATTCACGGTTCGCTCAGTGTCTATAGCAAATTGATTTCATTGAAATTTGGGCGTAACTGGTGCGTGCAAATCATATTAATACATACATTAATGTTACAAGTTTATATTGATGATGCTTTAGTAACAATTAAAATATATTCGAAAACCTTTTATCTTAATTTATAGGCGGCTTAAAAAAATCTTTACCTATTAAACTTATAATATTATTTTAAAAGTTTGAGCTTTTCTGAACTTACGTACAGTGAGTCACACCACGAGCTTACCGGTGAAGGAAAACATCGAGAGGTAACGTGAATAAATTCGAGAAGAAATTCATAGACGTAATGTATGTATAGCCGTATGTATGTATATGTCTACCCCGTTAGGGAGCCGGCGTGATGATATGTATGTATGTATGTATACTCGTGCTTGAGTAACGGCGATAGGCTCGCCATCTGTCATGTTAGCACCTAAAAAAATTCTCCGTAAATATAATAAAAATTGTATTCAGTGCTTAATGGATAATCAAATAGTCGTAAAAATATGAGTTCAATACATTTTTATGTCCGGATACCGGGTTTATAGTTTCACGACGACTTATCATTGTGGCCATAAAGTGAGATTTCATCGATGTATGAAACTATTTGCACTGCACGCCAAAATACTATTATACTGCCATTTTTGGCACTTTATACGGGATGTCTCAGAAAAATAACAGTTGTCTTTTAGAAGTTGTGAATATATACTAATGACGATATCCACTAAAACAAATAGCTTCAAAGAGCATCAGATGATATTGTTAAAAGGAGTATTACTCAGTCCGAAACGTACTACGTGTATATCTTATAATAATAATAATATAATAATATATCCTCACGCCTTCCCACAAGGGTCCCCGAAGGGGTAGGAAGAGGTGTATAGATAGTACCCACACACCCACTTTCCGCCAGAGGTATATTATCTTTGACGTTAAAATAGATTTTTATTCGAAAATAACGAATAAAAACTTACATACATACATACATATCATCACGCCAAGTCCCTAACACGTGTGGGAATAATAGGTTAATTTAAAAGATGTACCTTGCAACACTGCTAACCTTGATTAAGAAAAAGAAATGTCAGTCGTTAGAAGCGAGTAACAGCGCTATCCATGTACTATTTTGCACGTTGAGTTTAATACAGTTTTAATTGTTTATTCGTTTGTTTTTCGACTACCATCCCCACAAAATTATTATGCAGAGACAGAGAGACAATCATAAATGTGTTAAAGAATCTAAATGTGGCCAAGTTGCTCGCGTCACCGACGATGCAGTTCGTATCCCATATCAATGACTTTTTCTAAACAGATATTAATCTCTAAGTTATTAATCACTCTTGGTACAAGTTTTACTTTACAATTTGAGAAGCAATTGGAAGACGTATGCATTGCGTACGTAAACGTATGAATGCATGCAGTCATGTTTGAGAAATAGCAATGGAATAACCATCTAATATATAACCAAATATATCTCCGGCGAAAATATTAATAATGTTACCTTATCATAAATTTGCATTATCAATTTAAATACCGGTGAACCCACAGCTTTTCTTTCTAAAACCAACATAGCAAGAATATGGCCTTAGCGGTGGTTGGCAGTTACGACTATATAGCCTATGGGCACTCTGCTGAGGAACTAATTTTACAAAGAATAGCCGAGTATAAAGGGAACGAGCCACGATGTACGATCAAGTTTCTCTTTTCCCAGTAGAGCCTTCCTTTGTGGTGATCTGGAAAACTGACTCACTGCCGGAATAGGTACGACAGTATATAGAACCTTCCATTTGGCACCCGAATAATCTATTATCTTAATATACAAATACTCTCTGCCTACCCCGTTAGGGACTTGGCGTAATGATATGTATGTATGTATGTACAAATACTATTCTGTGCGTGTGTATAAATACATATCAGTTAATTATATAAGTTTTTTTTTACAAAACGAATGTTTTGTGCCACAGTGGTAATGCGAAATAATGTTTTCATATGATATGACAGAAAATTAACCAATCAAAAGTGGATTGGAAACTAGGAGCCCCATAGTTTATTATTTGTAAGAATCTGTATACCTCCTTTTTTGAAGTCGGTAAAATAATACAAAAATACAATACGTAAAGTCATGCTCAATATATTATATATTTGAACCGTCTCTCATTCCCTACAATACCAAAGGGTGAACTATACTTAAAAAATATAATATCAAAGTATTAAAAAGTATGAATAGCGCCTGTCGATCATTCGCTTATTGTCGTCTCGTGGCTGGCAAATATCTTAGCTATGCGTGCGCTTAGCCCTTTTTGCGAGATCCGTCCCATTCTAGTAATATTGTGGAGGTTTGACGATATCGGAATATATAAACGATTTACACGTTGAGGGGAATATTGAAATCATGGATACGTAAAGAGCCGTTCTGGCTGAGTGTTTCGACTAGTTACCTGCAACACAAAGATTGCAAGTTCGAATCCCGACTGTAACAGTTAGTTTTTCTGAACGTAAGTACAGTGATAAGTCACATGTCACCTTTACAGTGAAGGAAAATAGATATATAGAAGAATAGAGAAAGAAAAAAAAAATCGAGTAGAAACCAGCACACGTTTGAGAAGACGTTCAAAGGCGTGTGTATAGTCGTACTTGAGTAACGGCGATGGTCTCGCCATCTGTCACGTCACCTTAAATATATCTTGGACGGAAAGTGGGTGTGTGGGTACTACCTATACACCGCCTACCTCTTCGGGGACCCTTATGGGAAGGCGTGAGGATACGTACTTGGCTTAGAACAAAAACGTATTTACTAAAATTTCGCCTATACATTGTACTTCACAACAACGCTATGTCTTATTGAATATAATATATAACATGCATTTAAAAAATTGGTGGCCGAGTGGTGAAAGAAAAGGACTCGCCATCTGTCACGTTGGCATGTAAATATATAAAAGGTGTTGCTACACTGACAGATGGCGGTTGAACTCCGTTTCTGGAACAAATTTACACACGTCTTTAATTTTCTTCTTAAACGTACGCAGGTTTCCTGTTGATGTTTACTTTTACTGTTAGCCTTGCGATGTGAATAATCACTGTACTTAAGTATACAAAAACTCTTTGATACAGTCGGGAAGCGAACTAGCAATCGTCGCGCTGGAAGGACTCAAACCACTCGACCACGGCACAGTTTAGTTTTAAAGCTACCTAGCTTTTTTTGTCAATTGACGAGTACTTATATTCATATCATCGAATAACGACACACACGAGTACCCTCAAGAATATGATGTAAATTGAAAATCTCTCTATTCGGAGATCAAACGGCCTCCGCCTTTGTGGATTTTCTAGCGATCGTATATCGATGTCGTACTGTATTCGAGTTAGTATCGATTATGTCTTTGGAGCTAAGATTTTTGTCGATCATTATATTCGATTTGGTACACTGACTCGCAAAACGAATTGCTTTTCCTTTTGTCTTGTAAGCCCTTTGAGTTTGTCATTAGCTACACATTTCTATTAAGCCTATATTCTAACTCATTTAAAACTGGAAGAACGTATGATGTATGAAATACAATTTTGTTTTATATGTATATGTAGACCTTCATTTGTTTGGTACAGTTACAGAATAGAGATCAACTACAAATTTCCAACAGGTATAACAAGCGAGAAATCAAAATAAAAAATGTATTAATAACATTGTTAAACTATGTCAGATTTTTCAAATGGATACAAACTTGTTCACCAATCAACATTCACTCTACCGATTGATTGACTAGACCTTTAGTTGAACAAATATAACGAAGCCTGTAACACGATAAAAGAAACACGTCCCGTACTTTCCCCTTATACTTATCCCTCGATGAGTTTGTTAGAAAGAGTGAGGAGAATTCTGTGTAAAAACAGCAATAGTCACGGAACTTCAACGAAATACGTCGCGGTAAATGTTTCTTAATAGGGGATGCTATCACCTTGCTGGCACACTATTAGCGATGCTTCTAGTTTGCAAATATTTAAAGTTGCGAAACGAAAATGAAAATAAAAACCAATTCGTTTTTATTTACAATGCGGCAGTAACTAACTTTGAAATTGCGTTCACGTATGTCAATGGAAATGATTTTTGTCTAGTTCTCTAGTATATCTAAATACATTGGGAAATGCGTACATATTTACATACCAGTAATACAATCTTATAATAATATCCTCACGCCTTCCCACAAGGGTCCCCGAAGGGATAGGCAGAGGTGTATAGGTAATACCCACACACCCACTTTCCGCCAGAGGTATATTAGGTGCCAACGTGACAGATGGCGAGTCCATCGCCGTTACTCAAGCACGACTATACATACGCCTTTGAATTTCTTCTCAGACGTATGCAGGTTTCCTCTCGATGTTTTCCTTCACCGTAATGCTCGTGGTGTGACTAATCACTGTACTTAAGCTTAGAAAAACTCATTGGTACAGTCGGGATTTGAACTTGCGACCTTTGCGTCGCAGGCAACTGCTCGAACCACTCGGCCACCACGGCAATACAATCTTAATTTAATAATAATTTAGTACATGTACGTAGCTTTAAATTCTTTGGTTAATTGCCTGCTTAGAATTACTGAAGCACTTCATCTCCACGCCGAATCCCCCATACAGAGAAGGCAGAGAGAGTAGATCGACAGTTTACTCTAGTCTTACACCTCTTTCACTTCGTCTACATTTGCCAATCTCTTCCAACATTCTCGCCGGTTTCGAGTACTATTGACATTCTCATTCTTGAATAACAATAATTTAATTCGTATGAGTGAAAAGTGTATGAGATGCAAGCAAAAGTAATCAAGTTAGCGTCTCATAAGATGCTAATGTATTGATTGTTCCATGTAAAGGATTTAGAATTTGGCACCAAAATAAACCTATAGTACGCACTAGTTATTATTAACGGTACGATATTGTCTATGGTATCCATAATAAGTCGCAAACACATAAATATGACAAGCATTGCCCAACAAAGTAGCTTAAGAGTTGCTTGATACAACTTAATTCAGCCTTTACTGGTTAAACTAGCCGGCCTATGCCTCCTACGATAAAGATACGACTGACAATGATGGGCGGAGTTATATCTGCGTAGGAGTGCAGGCGTGAAATGTTGATCGTTGTGTCTTTGTCCCGAGTAGGCACGTAGGGTACGTTTATAAGGGACGATGCGGCAAATATTGATCTCATACAAAGTTTACTAGGCATTTTTTATGCTATCGGAGAATGCTCTATATAGTAAGCAACGACCTATTGTCGAGCCTACGTTGTTCCCCCATACTTGGGTACTATTGCTGTAACGAAAAAAAATATTGTATAACTTGATAAAGCTAATAAGGCTAATGATTTGAAAAGAGTAACCATGGAGTTTCTTGCCGGTTCTTCTCCATGGAAGCGACTAACCCGAACCGTGCTTCTTTTTCGACGTTTTATAAATGCCCACCTGGGCCTATGTGAAATAAAAAAAATTCTCATGAATAAATCAAGATTTTGATTTTGAGTATGTTCAATGCGAAAGTGTTAGGAGAAGAGGCAAAGGAATTCCAAGTTCAAATTACTTAAGATACTAAGATAAAAATCAATCAATTACTCGAGGCTAGGAAGGGCAAAAGTACTTGCGAAAGAAGTCCTGGGAAGTCTTGATAAACATATTTAATAATTTGCCATGTCGCTTAATATAAATTGACCTCTTTGCCAGTCTCATTAATGCAAATAGAATTGTAGACGAGTCTATTCCGATATGCAACTAATAATTCTGAAACCGCACATTAATTATGTATCTCTAGTGTGTATCAATGATACCGATTAATACTGAAAATAAAAGTCTAAAAATGTAGCACGTTAATGAAACCGTTGCCAACAAAACAGTGAACCTGAACAACATAACAAGAGCCGCAGTGGCTGAGTGGTTGTAGTAGTTGCCTGCAACATAAAGATTGCAAATTCGAATCGCGACTGTACCAATGAGTATTTGTCTTAACTTAAACACAGTGATTGGTCACATCACAAGCTTTACAGTGAAAAAAAACTGGAAGTCCTGCAAACGTTTGAGAAGAAATTCAAAGGCGTATGTATAGTCGTGCTTGAGTAACGGCGATGGACTCAGGTCCCACGAACGTTTCTCAATCACGCATATACATACGTCATTTGAAATACTTCTCAGGATTATTTATGAAGTTAAATATAAAATAGGACGGAACGTTAAGAGTACTCGAAACCGACGAGCATGTATGAAGAGACTGATGAATGTGGACGAAGCGAATGAGGTATGTAAGTCTATAGAGAACTGGCGCTCTATACTCTCTACCTACCCGTTAGGGACTTAGCGTGATGATATGTATGTATGTATGTAAATATAAAATATTTTAAATAGCTTCATTAAAATCCCTAACAAAGTGCAATCTGTTAAGGTTGAAATGTGAAAGGTACGAGTGACATTTGCTCTTACACAACAACCCTTGAAGGACCCGCTGAACAAAAGGATTTAATTAAATGACCAAGAAAAGAAATTTCGTAAAAACAATTTGAATAATTATAATTAAAACTTCCTTTTAATTACAGCTATAGAATTATAAATAATATCCCACACCAAATAATGAAAAGCTTACCTTTATAACTAGAAGGGGTAGGCAGGTGTGTGTAGGCAGTACCCGAAAACCCACTTTCCGATGGAGATATATTGTAGGTGCCACCGTGACAGATGGTCCATCGCCGTTACTCGAGCAGGTTTCCTCTCGATGTTTTCCTTCATCGTAAACTTCGTGGTTCGATTAATCACTGTACTTAACGTATTTGTACAGTCGGGATTCTAACTTGCAAACTTTGTGTTGCAAGCAACTAAACAAATCAATCGGCTTCCACGGCTTTTGGATCATCTATTAATATATCCTTAGCCTCAATATGTAGCCCTCCTTAGCCTTAATATATCACCCCTTAATAAAAAAGTACCTAGCTCAAAATCTATCTATATTATAGCTCGACCAAATTGCGTAGGGAAGGCCGCATTCGCTAATGGATTGTCAGACCCTCATCCGCCAATTGACGGGGTTACCGCGTCAGGTGAGCAGTAAATAAATTACTAACGCAGATGTTCATTATACGATCTTTGATACGCAAATATTGGGATTGAGAAATACATTAAAATAAAAAACACTCCTTGCTTATAAATATAAAAAATATTCTTGGTATTCTTGTTAAGATATTAAGGAACAAATTGTTTTTCCTTTCCTTAGCGATTAACAAGCTAAGAAATCTTCCGCTTGTTAATCGTTTTATGTAAATTTACGGAAATCCAACCCGCAATATCAAGCTTCGTAGTCAGAAACTCTGACCACTAGACCACACGGCCGTCTGGCGTGATGATGATGGTAATCTTAAAACTCGCGAAAGTTTATAATTGACTAGGGTGCGTGAGCATTACGATTTATGGTTACGCGACACTGGCGAGATTAAAACTCGGTCTACGGCCCATATCATGAACTTCCTGGTAGGTATACTCGAAACTCGAAGAAAATTTTACTGCAATCAGATAAAGCACCGTCGAAACAAAAATGGAAAATTGTGATATACCCACGAAAAAATTGCTTGCATTAGTAGATAGATAGTTAGATAGGTAGATTTTCTTCCGGAATTAAACTTGATATACTTTATGTTCATTCAGTTAATTATCTATCTCTGTGCCAAATTTTATCCAAATCCCGTCAGCCCTTCTGACATGACAATGTTACAAACATCCACACAAATTTTACCTTCATACAATTTTGTAGGATTTCATTTGAACATACATACATACATATCATCACGCCAAGTCCCTAACAGGGTAGGCAGAGAGTATAGACCGCCAGTTCTCCCTAGACTTATATACCTCTTTCGCTTCGTCCACATTTATCAGTCTCTTCATACATGCTCGTCGGTTTCGAGTACATTTCTTGAAATACAAAAAGACACTGATCAACTCACTAATAAATCTCTTGCAAGTTAAAGTAAAATAAACCAACTTCACAGGGCTTCTATGTACATCAAAAATATCATGTGATTTTACGTAGCGTTACAAAATCGCTATATAATATATCCACAAATTATATTCTGACAAGCGGGAAGACTTATAAAACTGCATCTCAAAGGAGGGACCTGCAATTAATCTTTCAGCGTGCTCAGTCTGTAAGTGGACACTCCCTTTGAACTAATTACAGTTGTTCCCGTCGGGTAGTTGCCTGTCAAATGGGTCTTTTATAAGCAAAGTATAGGAACAGCTCATAGTGACGTATTATGCTGTAAAATGGTAATTATGAACACTTATTTTTCTAGTTCGAATCCCGACTGTACCAATGAGTTTTTTCTTAACTTAAGTACAGTGATTAGTCACACCACGAGCTTTACGGTGAAGGAAAACATCGAGAGGAAACCTGCATATGTCTGAGAAGAAATTCAAAGGCGTATGTATAGTCGTGCTTGAGTAACGGCGATGGACTCGCCATCTGTCACGTTGGCACCTAATATACCTCTGGCGGAAAGTGGGTGTGTGGGTGTTACCTGCACACCTCTGCCTACCCCTTCGGGGATCCTTGTGGGAAGGCGTGAGGATATATTATTATTATTATTATTTTTCTATATTTCACTCAGTCGTGTTGTAAGTGATCTAAGTATACCTACAGATTAATATTATTACGTCGAGTATTCTCTACATCTCGGTCAGTCTCTTAGAGATCCTTATCAATTCTTCTGAATCAGTCTCTTCATACATGCTCGCCGGTTTCGAGTAGTCTTAACCTTCCAATCCTAGGTGGGTCGATTTGATCTAGGCAATTGAAACGTGGTCTTCCTCTGCTTTATCGGACACGTTCGTATTGCATATCTGTTTCGTCAACTTCTTTCTTCACTCATCCTTTCTAAGGCGTAAGCAATACTTGTGGTGATATCACAATCGCCCGTTGCTGACCTATATTATGGGTGAAGTTACTAAGTTTTCTCAGGGTCGACATGTTTTGGAGTATTCCACAAAGGGATATAAAAACGAATTGTACCTATGAACAATGTACCCGTGTTGCCAGATGGCCTAATTTCTATTCAAAGTCTGGATGCCAGTGTCCCAATGTGGCACGTGATGTGAATCTTGTGCGCAATGGCTTTTATTGCATTACAACTAGATCGTACCGGTGCTAGTCGGATTCGGTCAGTTTAATCCGGTTATGTGGTGGAGTTCATAAATGTATTTCTTTGCAGGTATATATTTTTTTGGGTAACTCTTAAAATTTTGGGAAGGCGTAAGGATATAATAATAATAATAATAACGCTTAAAATTAGATATGTGTATTTTTTACTCACTTACTCACCATCGGTGAAGTAAATCACTAATTTGGATTTGGGAAGAAATCAGCTTCGAACCTGCCACTATCTTTTGTTAAAAAAACTTGTCCCTTGGAATCAAAGATAATGTCGTTAAGCGCCGCAGGGCGCTACAAATACTTAGTATTTTTTTTTGTGTTCATAATATGAATTAGGTATAACTTGGTGAAACCACTTTAATAGTAAGTAATACAGTCCAAAACATCAAACCCATGATATTCAACTAAATGTGATATGGTCGTGAATTCGATCCTCCTTCACTTACAAAACATGTGTCGCGTACCATCCAGTAAACTTTTTTTTTTCGAAGGGGAAACCTTTTATAGGTTCCCGACCGTCCTGGGGGGGGGGACGAACGGGTTATGTGAGATTTTTACTCACTAAAACCCCCTCGTTGGCCATCCTCTGTGAATATAGAAGGGCTGTGGGATCTCCTGAGGAACGCACCAGTGCCATCCTGCACTTTGCCTTAGCACATCCCAGAGGCGCCTAGCTTCGCCCCTACTACCCACCATCCAGTATACCTAACCTAACCTAACAGTTCTTACACATTAGTTTTTTTCCCTGTTTGAGCCAAAATGTTTTCAACTCTATTTTTTGTTCTAAACCTTAAAACTAAGGTAACTAAATTCTAAACAAATATACTTTAAAGTTTTCAACTAAGCAAACACAATGTATCGAAAATATGTGTTTATTATAAAAACACGGTACGTAAAGGAAATTTTTAAATAGGTCATTCCTTCAGCTTCCCTGTGGCGACCTCTTGTCGTTGCAACGTGGCGTTGGAAATAATGGACATGACTTTTTAAATTAACATTTCAGGTTGGTAAATAAAATGTAAATTTTCAATCGATGACGAGGTGAATATACCTCGTCATATCCACACGAGTACACCGTACGTACACCCACAGTAGTAGCCAGATAGCAACTTCGGCGAAAAGAGGCTCTCCTTTTCGCCGTGGATATAATATTTAATTGCCAATATTACAGACCAATTACAGTCCTCTATCGTCGCTCAAGCATTTGAAGTTTTTTTTTACTATAAATCTGTTTGAAGTTTAGCACAGTAAAATTACTGTGCTAGGTAAAACATTTTTTTTTCCTCCATTGTCTTTTATAATTCATGAGTAAGTAATCTGCCTACTATATTTATATTGGAGTTGAATTTGCAAAATATACATATAAACAAACACGCCTTCTCCAAAAACCATACATCCAATTCCCTGTGGAGATTCAAGTTTCCATTCCGCTTATCTATTGGATATCTGAGTATTTCTTACTTTCGCATTAGGCGGTTATTTCTGTACACATCGTGTTTGTGTAGCGCAAAGCTTAATGACGAACTGTTTAAATAGGAAGAGGAACAGATTATTGGCTCTATATTTTCGTAACATGCATAGAGTCCCTCGCGGAGGTAGGTTGAGAGAATAGAAATCCTGGTTTCTCTAGAATAACAGACCTCTTTTGCCTTCGTTTTTGTATGTATTCATAAAGTTCCCTTCCTTGATTAACTGATCGATTTTATCCAGGTAGTTGGAATGTCTTCCTCTGCCTCTACTTCCACGCATATGTTTTAAACTAAATGAGCAGGTGATTGCCTTTAGGAACTCTTTTTGCGCTACTTTTCTGTGAATGTACATTGCCAAGAGAGAGAGTAGAGCGCCAGCTCTCTCTAGGCTTATAGACCTCGAGACCTTCAGAACGTCGAGGTTTCCGTCTAAAGTATAACACTCATGTCTTTGTTAAAAGTTGTGCGATGACCTCCCCGTCAAGGTTATCGCTAGCGAATACAAAACGGAGTTTTTCAGTGTGGTGCAAATATTTCCAAGGTTTGCAAACGCGCGAGTGATGCCCCTAGTTTTGCAAGCGCCCATAGGCGGCGGTAACCAAAAGAAGACGTATTTGCAACTATTGTTATATCCCCATAAAAATAGGGCTGTAAGAAATTGGTCAGTAGGCCAATTACTTCTACAGTTAAATACTAATAAGCTAATCCACCGGTGTCATACCGTAACACCTAAGAGAGCTGGCATGACGCAAATACCAAGACCCCACAGAGCATAATTGAATCCCTAACATATCAATCGATAAATAAAACTAAATCGTCGAACGTGAAATCGAGTAAAAGAAACCGGTAGCGGCTGCGACTCGATCCCAAATAGGGTTGCCAACCGCTCTATAAATATAACTATTGAAGTAGTTTTCAATACATTTTTGGCAATATGCCTGGGTTTAGAAGAAAATGCGCGTTCACTGACGTAAAATACTGTACTCTCTCTGTCTACCCCGTGAGGGACCCGTCGTGGTGATATGTATGTACTTTTTAACCTTAAAATGTTCTATGAAATGTACGTTATTTATTCTAGAATATAAACTGTTTGTCTTCTGTAATTCTTATATAAAAAAACATGAGCTATTTTCAAAGTATGAGTAAGTTTTTAGGTCTATTGCGGTCTTCTACGATAGCGTTAGAGTTATTAGATAGGATATATATTAGTTCCGAGTAAATTAAGATTGTTTCCTTCGTTAGAAATTAGTAGCACAGTTCTCACAGTAATTGTCGTTCTGGGCACACGGTTCATGTATGTAATAAAACAAATGCGCAAGCAACAACATCTCTTTCAAGAGGTAACAAAACAAACGCAATGAAAGAATTTTTTTAAATTCGTAAATGTTCTATTTGTCGTAACGGGCCAATCACAGCGCCGAACACGCTTAGATTCGATTGTCATTCCATGTTTAAATTTCAAACTGCAGTCGTAATTATTGATAAAAAATCATTCGAACCGTTTGGGTATATCACTATAATTATTAATATGTTAAGGTTTAAACAACCGAGTATTATTTTATAACAAACGGCAACCCTAACGCATGTCTGGGCTTATTGGTCCCAAGCTAATGCCTTATAATCCACTTACCGACTCCGGCAGTAAGCGTGACTGACAGCGGATTATAATAGTAACGTAACAGTAAAATTATGTTAAGTAATAGATTCTAAGTGGCAATCCCAATTCGGGCAGTTCATTCCAAATATATATTACTGTTTTAAACGAAGGCGAGGGAAGCATTTAAATAATAATATATATATCCTCACGCCTTCCCACAAGGGTCCCGAAGGGGTAGGCAGAGGTGTATAAGTAATACCCACACACCCACTTTCCGCCAGAGGTATATTAGGTGCCAACGTGACAGATGGCGAGTCCATCGCCGTTACTCAAGCACGACTATACATACGCCTTTTGAATTTCTTCTCAGACGTATGCAGGTTTCCTGTCGATGTTACTTAAGTTTAGAAAAACTCATTGGTACATTCGGGATTCGTACTTGCGACCTTTGCATCGCAGGTAACTGCTCGAACCACTCGGCCACCACGGCTCTTTAATAATACCATGTATATGTTTATACATGACTTGACGGATATCCTGGTAAAAATGGGTAACACCTTTACTTTTACAATTCATTTTGTATGCACTTCAAAACAACGCAAGTGTCTATAGGAAAACGTAGAGGAAGACCACGTTCCAACTACCATAATTCCAAGACATAGTAAAGTTACCTGTTAAATCATTGGATGTTGTTTAACCAATGACTGTCTCAGAACTTAAATACAATAATTTGTTACGACGAGCTATACCGTGAAACAAAACATAGTGAGGACATTTAAAGCGTCACACCTTCTATCACATTGTTATCTAAATATAAAATACTAGCTGTGCCCGCGACTTCGTCACCGTGGACGGCTTTTTTATCTTTCGTATTTTTTTTTTCTATAAAAAGATATATCCTATGTTACTTCTAATACCTCCAGGAATATGTGTACAAAGTTTTATAGTGATCTCTTCAGTAGTTTTTACGTGAAAGCGTAATAAACATACTTACATTCACATTTATAATATTAGTAAGATAAACTAAGAGCCTTACAAGCCATAATTTACAATCATGGTACTAACAAGAATAGCTAGTAAATCGCTCAACATCGGCCGCAATTGTTTTTAAAGGTCTGACCAGTACGTACGTAGCGAAACCTCATTCGTAGTCCGAAAACAAAGTCCCGTGGGAAATCACATCGGTTACCAATACGGCAACTACAATCCAACATCGATATGAATTATTTAACTAATGTAAGCACGTCAATCGATTTGATATACCCGCCAGTCAACCATATACACACACATACACACGCAATGTAGAGCGTGGGCTATAATTAGCAAATAGGTTTGCACAAAGCGGGCCATTGCACATGACATTATCTGAATTACGTGTCTGCTATTGGTAAGAATAGAGAAGATTGATTGGGCTTGGATGTGGCATGATATACGGCTAAAGCCGAGCGCTAGTTGCTTACCATGTTCACTGACTTCAAAGGAGTCACATTTGTACCAAACTCATAATATGAATAAGATGATAGAGATTCTCATGGATGGTTAGATAACAAGGCTGCCAAAAATGTTTTGTATTAGTATAAATGTAATATTCCCTTATAATTATTATTGTGAAGCTAGGGTCAAACTTTGCACTAGGACAGGTTATGCGTTAAAAAATCTAAATTTTAAATTGTAAGCCTCCGTCATTACCAACGAGTGTTTTCTGACCTACAGTACAGTGGTTGATCACGCCACGGTCAACAAAAACAAATTTGAAGGCGTATCTATAGAAGTACTTGAGAAACAGCCTAAAGCCCGTCATTTATCGCATCGGCATCTAGATATAGCTCTGGCGAAACAATGGCGTTGTTGCATTTATTAAAATCAAATATATACAAACAAAATAAAATAGAGCCGTGGTGGCCGAGTGGTTCGAGCAGTTGCCTGCGACGCAAAGGTCGCAAGTTCGAATCCCGACTGTACCAATGAGTTTTTTCTGAACTTAAGTACAGTGATTAGTCACACCACGAGCTTTACGGTGAAGAAAACATCGAGAGGAAACCTGCATACGTCTGAGAAGAAATTCAAAGGCGTATGTATGATCGTGCTGGAGTAACGGCGATGGACTCGCCATCTGTCACGTTGGCACCTAATATACCTCTGGCGGAAAGTGGGTGTGTGGGTATTACCTATACACCTCTGCCTACCCCTTCGGGGACCCTTGTGGGAAGGCGTGAGGATATATTTATTATTATTTATATATAAAATCAAAATCATTCTTATTCAACGTAAGGGACACAAATATACGTATTGTTACGGGCTGGGGTTCGGGATAATTTAATGATAGCCGGTTGATACACTTAAACGACACTTTATTCTATACACAGAATAATTCCGGAAGCTTGTACAATAAATCCGTACACTTCGCTACAATTCTATTCACTATAACACTGATCACTACAACACAGTACTAGTAAAACACAGTAAACCCTAGGTACTGAAACACTTCTACTCTGTATACACTACAACACAGTAACAGTAGAACACAGTAAACCCTAGACACTGATACACTTCTACTCTGTGTACACTACAACACAGTAACAGTAGAACACAGTAAACACTAGACACTGATACACTTCTCCTCTGTGTACACTACAACACAGTAACAGTAGAACACAGTAAACACTAGACACTGAAACACTTCACTAATACTGTAACACTCACTATAGTCACCGATAAAACACTTGTGATCACTCGCACTGAACTCAACTCACTAACTCTAACTCAGTCTGACTCACTGACTGAGTCGCTCAGACTCACTAAACTAACTCTCTAAACTGACTCGCTCAGACTGCCCGTGCCCATCGGATACCGCCTTATATATGGCACCGGCACGATATACTAGATATCGGTGGAAGGCTCTAGACTGCCATTAAGATGTTCGTAGAATTGCCGTGTGAATGCATCCGCAGAACAATGGCCGGGCGACGAAAACAACTTGTTTACGTCCTTTCTTAATCGCCTCCTTTTGTCTATATTTCCGGCTAAATGTTGTTGTTTGGCATGACTTTCACACGGCAAGCCCTCCAGAACCTTCCATCGTAACACTGCCCCCTCCTTAGACATGCTCGTCCCGAGCATCGTTAGATCCATGGTAGCACGCCAATCGATCGGCGTGGACGACCTTCGGAGCTTCGTAGGTACTCCTTTCTTCCGTACTGGATGGTGAAGCCACACCAGGGATCCCCTGCTGAATCCAGGATTGTTGATGTTTCCGTCATAGCGATTCTTCATCTTTTCAGACATCCGTTGACCGAATTGCCTCTTGTGACCGCAGAAGCCGTTCATTCTCATGCGCCCGTCACCAGCATAATCCATCACAGAAATTAGAGATTTCGGTATTCTTAGGGCTCCCCCAAAACCAGCAAGCCTCCTCGTAGTCCTGGCCTCTAACTTGGTCCTGTCTAGACTTGCTCTATCTGGACAATTAAACTGCAGGAGGCCCTTTTCTTTGACTGCCGTCGTTTCCTTTCCAATATAAACAGTTAGCTCCTTATGAAGATGGGTTTGTTCCACTATATCGTGCTTCAGCTGCTCCTGGAGCTGAAGGACTTGCTCTTTCTGACGTCGCAATTGCTCTTCCTGACGTTGCACTTGTTCTACCTGACGTCGCACTTGCTCTTCCTGACGTCGCACTTGCTCTTCCTGACGTCGCACTTGCTCTTCCTGACGTCGCACTTGCTCTTCCTGACGTCGTACTTGCTCTTCC
The DNA here is from genome assembly GCA_016069955.1 of Drepana arcuata. Taxonomy (NCBI): domain Eukaryota; kingdom Metazoa; phylum Arthropoda; class Insecta; order Lepidoptera; family Drepanidae; genus Drepana; species Drepana arcuata. Next base: position 113,123 of record JACCPG010000005.1, read on the forward strand.
TGACGTTGCACTTGTTCTATCTGACATCGCACTTGCTCTTCCTGACGTCGCCCTTGCTCTTCCTGACGTCGCACTTGCTTTTCCGGACGTCGCACTTGCACTTCCTGATCGCACATCCCCTGCTCTAGAGGCTGTTGTGTCTGCTCCTCCTGACATCGCACTTGCTCTTCTTGAAGTTGCACTTGCTCTTCCCGAAGTTGCACTTGCTCTTCCTGACGTCGCACTTGCTCTTCCTGAAGTCGCACTTGCTCTTCTTGAAGTTGCCCTTGCTCTTCCTGACGTCGCACTTGCTTTTCCGGACGTCGCGCTTGCACTTCCTGATCGCACATCACCTGCTCTAGAGGCTGTTGTGTCTGCTTTTCCTGACTTCGCACTTGTACTTCCTTGTCGTGCCTCAGTTGCTCTTGAAGCTGTCGTGTCAGCACTTCCTGACATCGCACTTGTACTTCCTTGTCGTGCCTCAGTTGCTCTTGATGCTGTCGTGTCAGCTCTTCCTGACATCGCTCTTGCTCTTCTTGAAGTCGCACTTGATCTTCCCGAAGTTGTACTTGCTCTTCCTGAAGTAGCACTTGCTCTTCCTTATCGCACTTCAGCAGCTCTAGAAGCTGTTGTATCTGTTCTTCCTGACGTTCTTCCTGACGTCGTCTCTGCTTTTCCTGACGTTCTTCCTGACGTCGCCACTGCTCATCCTGACGTCGCCACTGCTCATCCTGACATCGCCACTGCTCTTCCTGACGTTCTTTCTGACGTCGCCACTGCTCATCCAGACATCGCCACTGCTCTTCCTGACGTTCTTTCTGACGTCGCTCCATCCCCTGCAGCAACGCTATGAGCTCAGCTATGTCGATGGTAGCCGA